>JAWQFJ010009698.1:97500-112500 GCA_034096865.1 Theodoxus fluviatilis | reverse complement strand
CGAACAAAACAACTTTCATTGAAATCCACTTAACAACATTCACGTAGATCAAAGGGTCATTAATACTATCTTTAATTTTAAAGATCGCACATTAGCAAGACAGATTGTATTTCATGTTAATCTGTGACCACAAGAGAACGTGTGAAGTCGTAGCGTGTCTGTTTGTGGAGGATTATAAAGCTACATACAGTGAGCTTGTACCCTCACTGGGTGTTTGTCAGGACGTCAAATCTGTGATGTGAGTGGACCGTCGTGGACACCACCCTAATCCCTTCGGACATGGGTCAGCTTCGCCTGCTGGTCATCAGCACCTGGTGGTAAGAGCTGGCCACTTGTAAATTGTCTGGTCAACACAGACGCCCGTGCGTGTCCGCCTCTGTGGGCTTGTCGGCTCAAAGTCAAGGATACTTCCGTAGCTAGCCGTGGAAAGCTTTAATCAGCATACTGGCTTCCAAATGACCAGGCTACTGGTCTGTCTCGAAACGGACAGAGTGTTTGCTATACTTAAAAAGGGGGCCGTTGCCGGATAATGTAGTTGACCAGAGGGAATTTCGGCCATCACGGCTTTAACATGGGCTTTGACTCTGTGCTGGTCGAGGACTTGGAGCTCTCACGCAACCCTGGAATGTGTGACGGAGGACCTGGGCTACCCCCACCTACGTCAGCATGCGTGTCGTCCCCCTTTGATCTGCCCAACCCCCACTGTCACTTTTACATGGCAGTTAACGATAACGGAAACAATTTGTATCCAATTACCTAACCATCTGCAGGGTCCTATTTGAGAACTGAGAGCATGAACAAACGAAACGTGATCCGCCCTGACTGGATTTTCTATCGTCCATTCGTGATGTGGTAAGCAATTCCAGACAAACGCACGTGGTTTATCATTGCATAGTGAAGAAAGTTGGTATTTCATTCCATCCAAAAGATTTTAATGCCAGCATAACAACAGCCTGACCTTCTACAAACTGTTGGAAAACTGAATGCATGACGAACAAGAACAACAAAACACCCAGTAACAAGGCAAGTCCCACCAGTTGAGTAATGTCATGTTGCATAGTCTGCAACGCTCCAAACTGCCGTTGACGTATACATGACAGTATGGTAAAGGAGGAAATGAATTGAAGAGACAACGAAGGAATAATTATGTTGTGTACCAGTGTCCACATAGATATAATTATCTATCAATAATTTTACTAATGTTATTGTTGAACGTACCTAATTCTGACGAAATTGAATGCAAAACAAATAGGTCGTGTCCATACGTTGCATGCACATTGCATCCTTGACATTATCAGTGCAGATTCTGTTTTAGTGTAATGTTATGAACAGGGAAAATAGAGAAAATATACCGAAACTCAAAAGCGAAAAAAGGAAGGGGGCTCTTGAGGGAGCAATGGATCGAAAATAACTGTCTTGAATTTTGGAACTTTCATCTGCAGATACATTTTTACTGATTAATTTCTGTTCATAACACTAAAATGCAGTTTAAGTCATGAAAATTACATAAGAATCACAAGGAGATGGAACTGTGTTTCAGGGTAGCTACACAGTCCCCACAATTGTAAAGCGATTTCCTCACACGTTCAAGCCAAATATTCAAAACATTGCCTTTAAGACTGCTTCCATTTTTCTGCAGATACTGTCAAATTGCCTTTATGCACACTTTTTTCGGAACCAAGTTGTTGTTTCTTTGTCCATGTTGTGCTTGCTATCGCTGATGGGATTCGCCATGATCAACGCCCATGCTAAGAATGACTGTTCCCTGATAGTCAAATGTCGTCATGCACCAGCGAGCTGACACGAGCTCTTGACGCCATCATGGGAAAACAACAACAGGTGGGCCAGTACATACTTTTACTTCTTGCACCTGACGAAGGTTTGTTTGTTTTTTGGTCGAAAATTCGTGCCTCTTATTTATTTTGTGTCAGATTGTTCCATTTCAACTTTCTTTCGTGTTGATAAGATCAAGAACTTTACCTCCCGTTGATTGTTTTGTCATGTACTACGGCCGATATGCGGTCATCTTGTCCTGAACTGTGGAATTCATTTACCTCGAAGAGTGAACTTTTTATGTTACTTTGTCCGTCACTCTCCATGCGTTTCTCACCGGCCCAGCTGCTTTCTGCCTGCATGGTTGCCTGCTCACTTTGCCCCATCTGCCTGTCTTCCAGTACGAATAGTCCATTCACACCTCGGATGTTTGACTGAAGTCACTCTGCCTCTAACATCTCATGGGGTTGTTTCACTTAATCTCCAACACTCTCAACAGCCTACGTGAATCGGTATAACTAATCCTTGTCCTACTGGACAAGCCTTTACCCAGAGCCGGCGATACTTCTACCTTGACACGTGTCCTTGACATCCCAAGTCCAGCAGTGACCACTCGCTACTTGGGGCTGGGGGATTAGGCTGGGATGTCGGGGAGGCTGCGCGAAGTATTAATAAGACATATTAGACTGCCAGCCGTCAAGCCGTTAAGTCCAAGGTAATCCGAGTACCCATGACCCCTGCTGGTGACGAGGGAAGTCGTGCTACGTTAAAGGGACTGTACTCCCGTGTCATCGTCACCTGTAATATCCAGAGATCGCATGTTCCTTGACGATGTAAACAGAGACTTTGATTTTACGGAATTACGTTGTAAATCAACTAGTGATGTAGGATCCCTGTCATTAGTGGTGAAATAGGTTATTAGTATTATATCAAGTCAAATACGAAAAATGTTATCATTATGCACTAGACACACACTATTGCGGATTCATCGACATATAATTCAATAAAGAAGTCTCGAAATTATGTACCGATATTCCCGGTCCCTCCTGTAGCCTTTTCGGCTGTTAGGGTCCTCCCTTGGCAAAGCTACTGGAGCAGGCTCCGAAAGCCCAGCAGCTAGGGGTTACAGCTCTAGTTGTATCTTACTCTTTGCTGTTGGTAATTATTTGACTCATTGCTTGTTATTTAAAAAACAAACAAATCCTGCATAGAATTAGAAGGAAATATATCAACGTCGGCGGTTATTTGCTTCACGGTCTGAAATACATGTATAAAATTCCTGTGCATCAAGTTTCCATATCAGAACCGACTGAATTATCTGAGACCAAGGGCCTTTAAGTGGCATTAAGAAATGGTCTGAGTCACTACCTGCTTGCTGCCCTTACCTCTATTCCTGATATACTTGATAATGGTGTGTACGTTTGGCGACACTGTGTAGTGTGTTTGAAATTCGACCCCTGATCAAGTCTGCTTCTTTGATAAGAGGAAAAGACATTCTTCGCATTCCACGCATGCTAGATGACCGCCACTGGCGTCGCAGAGTCACGCTTTGATAAAACAGTACACAAGGACAGACTCATGCCTCGGAAAAGTTGGTAACAAACGGGCTGGTACTCAGTCCCACGACTAACTGTGCAGCCAGCTGTAAGAGCTCTGCTCTGTCCTCTGTCTGCAAACCGTGTGGGTAGCATTAGATCCACTTCGTCTTCACTCTGTCTCCACCGAGATTCGTCACAGGCGAATAACTAGGACAATCGACACTTGCTCTTCTTACACCAACCGGTTCCAGTGATATTGTGGTCAATGACTTTACATAGACTACGGAGGCCGACAGGGAAGTAAAACATCATTCGTTTATTCGTTCGTTCATCAGTTCGTTGCGAGAATGGCAAACACTTGGATTAATACGATGTACGACGAATTGGCATTGCCTCCAAGAATTCTCAGTTTCGTCTTGCTCCGTGAAACTTTGATACAGAGAGTTTGACGCGTGATCGTTGGTCGTACACATCTGTCCCTTTCTCGTTTGCTCATTTGTATTCACAATGGGTTTCTCACAATTAAGCTTTCGCTCACCAACGTTTATTAGCACGAATACATGAATTGATGAATGATTGGGCTTTTACGGCCAGTCAGTCTTGCAGGCCATTGACCACGAGGTCATCAGAGCTGGTTAAGATAGGACAAAATCAAGCCTCAATCGCCGTATTCAAACGTAGACTGTAGAGAGACTGGAGGCGTCTGTTCTTGCTTCCACACTACAGAGAGTCAAGCCTGAATCGCCGTATTCAGACGTAGACTGTAGAAAGACTGGAGGCGTCTGTTCTTGCTTCCACACTACAGAGAGTCAAGCCTCAATCGCAGTATTCAGACGTAGACTGTAGAGAGACTGGAGGCGTCTGTTTTTGCTTCCACACTACAGAGACTCAAGCCTGAATTGCCGTATTCAGACGTAGACTGTAGAGAGACTGGAGGCGTCTGTTTTTGCTTCCACACTACAGAGTCAAGCCTCAATCGCCGTATTCAGACGTAGACTGTAGAGAGACTGGAGGCGTCTGTTCTTGCTTCCACACTACAGAGTCAAGCCTCAATCGCAGTATTCAGACGTAGACTGTAGAGAGACTGGAGGCGTCTGTTCTTGCTTCCACACTACAGAGCGTCAAGCCTCAATCGCCGTATTCAGACGTAGACTGTAGAGAGACTGGAGGCGTCTGTTCTTGCTTCCACACTACAGAGTCAAGCCTCAATCGCAGTATTCAGACGTAGACTGTAGAGAGACTGGAGGCGTCTGTTCTTGCTTCCACACTACAGAGTCAAGCCTCAATCGCAGTATTCATACGTAGACTGTAGAGAGACTGGAGGCGTCTGTTCTTGCTTCCACACTACAGAGAGTCAAGCCTCAATCGCCGTATTCAGACGTAGACTGTAGAGAGACTGGAGGCGTCTGTTCTTGCTTCCACACTACAGAGTCAAGCCTCAATCGCAGTATTCAGACGTAGACTGTAAAGAGACTGGAGGCGTCTGTTCTTGCTTCCACACTACAGAGTCAAGCCTCAATCGCAGTATTCAGACGTAGACTGTAGAGAGACTGGAGGCGTCTGTTCTTGCTTCCACACTACAGAGAGTCAAGCCTCAGTCGCCGTATTCAGACGTAGACTGTAGAGAGACTGGAGGCGTCTGTTCTTGCTTGCACACTACAGAGTCAAGCCTCAATCGCAGTATTCAGACGTAGACTGTAGAGAGACTGGAGGCGTCTGTTCTTGCTTCCACACTACAGAGTCAAGCCTCAATCGCAGTATTCAGACGTAGACTGTAGAGAGACTGGAGGCGTCTGTTCTTGCTTCCACACTACAGAGTCAAGCCTCAATCGCAGTATTCAGACGTAGACTGTAGAGAGACTGGAGGCGTCTGTTCTTACTTCCACACTACAGAGTCAAGCCTCAATCGCCGTATTCAGACGTAGACTGTAGAGAGACTGGAGGCGTCTGTTCTTGCTTCCACACTACAGAGAGTTGCTCCCTCCCTCACATGCTTACTCACTCGCTCAGGCGTTCATTGACTCGCTCATTCATTTGTTCTCTTACTTATTCTCTCTCTCTCTCTCACACACACACACACACACACACACACACACAAGCACACACACACATACATGTTCACTCATTCGTTTACTCACTTCCTCACTCCCTCGCGTCACTCACTGCATTCACTTCATTCTCTTCGTTGACTAGATAGCTTCACTACAAATCTTTATTCAACTTCATCATTCAATCCATTCATACTAATAAGCACTTACTTATGCATACATGCCCTCGAACTCCCGCTTTTTAATTGTCTTCAGGCAGATAGCCACAGACAGTGGTGTCTGCAGCCAAGTTGCAGAAGAAACCTGTTCGATAATTCAGCGCGCCATGGTCCAAGGGAGATAAATCGAACCAACCCATAAAGCTACAAACTACACCAAGGGAGACAACTGCTTAACTCACCGGGAGTTATTGTGATCATTGGACTCCTTCGTACATTCCTTGAACACATTAGAGTTCCATTGACGTGTTCAAATATTTAGCATGGCTCAGAATGTTTCACGAGCCGTGCATACATGAATGTATGTTCACATATATATGTACACACACGCGCGCGCGCGCGCACGCATGCACACACACGCACATAGTTATTACAAGCACACATGCGCGCGCGCGCACACACACACACAAACACACACACAGAGCACGCATCCAATTTGCGCACGCGCGCGCACACACACACACACACACACACACACTCGAGTACATGTATGCACAAACTCAACGCACGCAGACTCGCATGTACGCACACAGTATCCATTTAAGGTGTACACATAACTGACATGGCATGCAAAGCTCCCAATTACGTTGGACGCCGTGCGAGGCGCAGTGCCGTGGTTCTATCCCTGGGGCGGGCAGAGCCTGGGTTTATTACAATACCTCCCAATTATTGCAGCATCATCAGGCGTGGATGCGTAATTCTCGGATATGAAAAGATACAGGGTTTTTTCTGTACAGTTACTTTTCAACGACACCTGGATCTCAAGCCGCTTAACTGTTTACCCCCGATCATAGGGCCACTTGAACAATCTCTCACTACCACCTAACGACACACACAGTGACAGACTGACAGGACGAAAACAGTCAGGGGACAGTCCCATCTCCATTGCCTGGAGATAATTCCAACGCAATTCTTGCTATGATTGTAAATAAGGATTAATGTCAACACCTGCTCATGTTAGGAAAGGAACAAGCAAGCAGACAATGCAAAATGATCACGTTTTATTTGACCAACAAATCATCAACTTGAACCGCCAGAATCATTGCATCCGTGATCATCGAGTTCTACGAAAAATCTGGATACAAACAGCAAGAATCAAAGTCAAACAGGACAAAATATATTACAGTGAAATTATGAATGCACTGTGTAATGTTTCATAGTACGTTCTGAGGCAAACGCATGACAGCGAACAAGTCTCTGTGAATTCAATGTCGACTACTTGCATGAACACGTGGTTTTAGTAAGTGATAAGAACAGCAGGAAAACGAGTCAAAGCCGAACATTTTCTTGCTGCCTTTGTAACGTGCTGGCTACAAAATTATCATATATCTTATTATATTACACCCAAATCGCTGTTTATCAGTTAAATCTACGCAGCAGAATGAAACTGTAGAGAGCTTTTCATCCGAGTAAACAAAGCAACTAAAAGAGAAGAGAGAAGAAAACACTGTGCAAAGAAGTTACCTTGAACAGAAACAGACAGTTTTGTGATATGGGTTCCAAGTTTTTACAAGGCGTCCAACGACTACACTTTCATTCTTGTAGCTGATCCTGAGGAGAATGCGGTGTTCGTGGAGGAAAATAGTCATGAAGGATTTGACATGATATTTACCCAAGTCACAGCACTTGAAGATAAGATCGTCTCTATTGTGCGTTCGTGGAGAGTCAGGCGACTTTCCCATATTTTCTCAACTGAAATAATGATTATTCGAAAACTTTTTTAACCCATGATTTGGATTTGTTTTAAGTGATGTCTGCACATTAATCAGTATCAGCGTACATATACCCTTGCCGACGCACTTCGAAGTACGATCGGAAGATTAAATAACACAAATTTTGAAAGTTCAGCCGACACACTTCTTTCAGACATGCATCCATCAAAGCACTTTAACAGCTGTAGTCATGAAAAACCCTTTTTTCACAGAACTCCTTACTGATTCATGATGAACTGCTAGTTAACAACGTTTTGGACAAGGGTGCATAGTTTAGAAGTACAGCGCACTATATTATGTACAGTCAGTAAAAATCGTTATGACGCAACCAAGGGAGATTTATTGTCTCCTCTTCAAACACATCAACTGAATGTCAAAAGACCACCACAACAAGTAACATTCCATGTCGAATAATCCTCTATCAAGTCGCCCGAGCAAAACGTGTGGTTTTCAACAATCAAGCCACTTCGAAGCAACAAGTCATTCGTGTCCGGAAAGAAACCGTAACTTCCGCTGTGGCTCTTGATCGTGCCAGAAGCATAGTGCAAAAATCTCCAACTCTGAAAACTACACCCGTCTATTCTACATCATTGCACAATGTTGCGAATGAATGCATGTGATTTCCAAGGATGATTACAATGCCCATAGGCGCAAAGCCCCTGGACATACAAAAGGCGTAATGATTCATATACTGCTCATATGCATGTAAACGCAATGTATCACCCAACGTTCAAATCAAATCAAATCACTCTCCGTCACGTACCTCTATTAAAGATCCATCTTTTAAAAAACGCTGATAGACAAACCGACGGTAATAAACAAACTATTGGCTACAATAGAAGCAAACACCTTAATGTTGTGAACAACACGAAAATCTCACCATCCTTTGTGCTGCATTTGCAGAAAACGAAAAAAAGGAGGGATGGGGAGGAAGGGGGGGGGGGGGGGGAGGTGGTGTGTGTCTTTCCTATACCTGTATATTTTGTCAGTAGTAATGAGAGTTATTGGCGCAGTTAGTGAAGACTCTCTGGAACACGCACGACATTCTCGTTTGTCGCACAGTGTATCTAACGTTGCTCAGTCTGGCATTGAAGTTGGGCAGGGTCTAGGGTAATGCTACATGGAGGTGGAACACAATTTACAAAGATGGTGACGCGATAAAAACAGAAATTGGTTTTTAAAGTCGAACGTGTTTTTCATTTGCCTTGTGACCATCGTGCGGTAAATGTCGCTGCATTTCTAAATATGAAGACACAGTTTAAAGATATGTATGGATGACCACTTTCAGAACTGTATTTCTGGTTCCTTGTTTGTCGTCAAACAGGAAGACAAGACAATGTATGTGTCTAGAATGCCTGGGTGATGTTGTCATCCTCTTCGGTCAGTGAGTCATCTGCGTTCCAGTTTTATTATCAATGTCATTACGAGCATAGAAACGCCGACTACATAACGCATTAGATAAAAACGATACAAGGTGTATATGACAAAGCGCCAAGCATTTCAAGGGACTTTTAACTATTATGCTGCTATCCATACCAGGGGAGAAGTAAGCGTGAAATTTATCGTGAAAATTGCTTCAAGGTATGCAAAAAAAGAGGGTAACACACAAACCAGCCTGTGCTTTTGGCATGTTAATGAAACTGATGACCGAATTTTCACGAACCTTACTGACATGGTGACAGGGCTAAGTAGATATATTTCAAAGCAAATTACATGATTAAATATGTGGTGTTCAAGGGGTGCTTGTGGATCTATTGGTGTAAATAGGGAAACGATAAATCAAACAAATAAGTAAGGAAACAAAAAATACCCCCAACCATGCATATGGGGTGTCAACAACAATGAACAAAGTTCAGTTCATCTGTAGAAACATTCAGTATACTTGTTCATCTGTAAACCATTCATGATCAAACTGTCATGACAGGAAAACATTTATTTACAGGATTCTTGTCTACAGGTAAACCAGGCGCCTTGTCTGGGTCTCATTGTCTACAGGTACACCAGACGCCTTGTCTGGGTCTCATTGTCTACATTATTTACAACCCATAGCATCGAGACTCCAATGAAGTGTTGTGCCCTGTGCAGACCGTTCTTGTTCCAAAATCATGACGAAACTTTTCTCTCCTCAGTCAATCCCAAGAAGTTGAAGTAAATGTTCACCTTGGACCATTTCTCGCAAGTAGATGTACAGAAAAGTGAAGTCAATATTAGTTTTGGGATATAGTTTTACAGCATATCCCTAAGAACAATTTCATTCGAGTGTACTTAAGCCAAGCCAAATACTAAGTACAGAAGCAGGCGTGTTCGCTAGATCAATCCAAAATCTACATTCGCCTACATTTTCGTTGTTTGTAGTGCTTTACAGGGAGTGCGATTTTTGGCAAATTTCTAAGTATTTTATTATTTTGTCAACACATCATCGGCTGACTGTAAGGAATACAAATCAATAAAGCTAAGAACTGATCAGCTCAAAGTAGTTACACGTGGAAACTCCCTGTTTCGCGGCTGCAAGGTTAAGAACTTATTATTCATTTTGCTACAACGAGATGGGCTCAATAGATTAATCGTAAGATCTTGGTTCGTGAAAAGCAAACAAATACTAGTGCATTATTCTTAGTCCAAGGTAAAACAGAGGTCAAACAATGAATCGGTTATGGTGTTATAGGTTCTTCTCCCCGATTGTGTGTGTACACTGCAGTGTCTCTTCCCGCCTGTCCAGTGTGTTTGTCTCACAACACGTTCCCCCGATGCAATATGTGTGAATCCCAATCAGAAACAAATAACAATTCAAGTTCCCCAAACTCTATTGCATGACATAACACTGACATCATAATGATGCCTTCGAAAGCGTGCATAACATTTTCTGTTCTTATAAACTGCCAAATGCACTTTCTCTCCCGACCACCAAAGAAACAGCTGCACTTTTCCGTGTCTGCTTTTCTCTCAGGCGCCCTTCCACATTTCAGTCACCACCTTGTGTTCAGAGCATTTTATCAGAAACTTGCATCTTCCCAACAAGATATCCATCTCTGGACTGTCACACTTCTTCAGCCACAGTTTCCTCAGACTGCGCACGCGTCAAATAGTTGATGGCCTGACTGAGCTTCCTGTTTCTAACTAGAACCTCCTTCAGTCTGCTCTGTAGCTCGATCTCGGATTTTTTCCACAGAATAAGCAAGTCCTCTTTGGACAGTGCTTCCACAGTGCATTCATCCAGCATGTCCACCGGAAGCTGAGCCTGGAACCCCGACAGCGCATGTCTGCGCAGGGTGGACTTGACCCGGTTGTCCTTGAGTGGAAGATTCCTCTGGAAGTAGTCCCCGTGCTGGTAGTCGTGGCTCATCGTCCGCCGAATGTTGTTGCGCATGTCCGAGGGGTTGCTGCGCACGGGGCCTATGTCAGAGAGCTTTCTGGTGACGGTGTTTGAATCCCTAGTCTCTCCTTCGGGCATTCGGCCGTCGGAGATGCACCATATGTTGTTGTTGGCCGCGTTGCCTTCTGGAGCGGAGTCGGGCGTGGGCGAGGTGCACTGCGAGGCCGTGGCGGAGTCCGTGGCCGATGCAGAGGCCGAAGCTGAGGCCGAGACGGTGGTGGACTCGCAACGAGGACTGCCGCTGGAGACAGCGGACGCCGTCTGGGAGCCAGACGCAGGCCATGTGCTGAAGACAGGAGTCAGGCGGCGCAGGAACAGTTGCCTGTAACGCAAGAAGGTCTTCTGAACCCTTGTCGCCAGAAGAGAGGGGACACAATTCATTGAGAGAGAGAGAGAGAGAGAGAGAGAGAGAGAAAGAGAGAGAGAACGTATTTTAATCAGGTGCAGATGGGTCCTAATAAAATCCTAAACCTAGTGTAATACGACCGCGCGCGCACGCAGAGACGCAAGCAAGCACTCAACATGCAATGAAACATAAAAATTTACAAGTCAGAGACAAGATGTAGTAACCCACGAAATATGCACATGTACATAAACATGACAAGGCTGAATAGTGGGCAGTATAAGTCTAACGCTGTGTATATCATCCGTCTTTTGTTTCTGATTATTACAAACATTCTGTAGCCCCGCCTCTCGACACACTGAACTTCAAACACATTGAATTGATTATGCAACTCTACCTTTGATTGACTACACACTAATTAGCTGCGAATTTTCAATGCATATAATGTCTAGACGAATCAACTGTAGTTACCACAGTATGCGGTTTGGATATATGAAAAGAAGGGCTACAAACAAACACAATGCAATGCCAGTTAAACGTTCACGCAAGCGTATCCATGATTTGGAAATGGTCATCGTATTTTAGTGGCTGGACTTTGCGGAAGGCCTAACATGTTTAGTTAGGAGCTCGACCCATTTGCGTCTCTGAGATTATACCACTCGTTTATTGGACATTTTCACCCAAATCTGACGCTTGAGTTTGCGAAAGTAAGACTCGCTATTGTTAAAAGCACACAGTCTTCCAGTGAATGTCCAAACGCTCTTTCACTGTCGAATCAGTGCTGAACATGACAGATCATAACACCTCTCTCTATTTGGCATTTCTGTAAAATGTGCAAACGTTGTGCAAACAGTCGATTACACGAAGTGCTATATCAAACACATCATGGCGTCAATGCGTGGCTCATTTTCTGGACGGCGTCACTTGGGCCCTGGTCAGTACCGATTAAGGATGGAATTACGGAAGATTGACACTAATTAACCTCTCGCAGCACCGCCAGACAATCGGCGCGCGTGTACTTGTCATGCAGTTCATAGCCAGCCAATCGGCGCGCGTGTACTTTCATCATGGCAGGCATGCAGTTTCCACGTGGCAGCAGTATTTTTATACAAGCGGACTTGTGTTGAGAAATAAACAGTGTTAACGCTCGAGGGAGACAAATACGTTTTGACCATAGCGTGCGCTTGGTGTGAGTGCAGGTGTCGAAGACAGTTGGTGAGATTGTGTGCCTGTGGTTGGGTGGAATTTTCCTTGGCTTGACACAGCGATGGGTAGCTGAGTTTTGATCCTGCTGTATTTTTACTGCTACTGAACTCTACGCAGAGCGCGTTGCACGAGTTTTTTTCAGCATTCATAGGTTCAATTGCAGTGTTCATCCTTTAGCCTATTTTTTGCGGCAGCGATTGTTCTGGTTATTGATATTTCTTTCTCGGCCGAGATAAGATGTTTTTGCGGACAGTGTCAGAATTCGCATCATCGAACAGCTTCGGAATTCGCATCATAGAGGGTTCGTGTTCATTATGGCGGTGTAATTATTTGTCCCTCCAGGTTTACTGGAGGTCCTTACAGCTTTATATATCTGTCTGTTTGTCTGTCTGTCTGTCTGTCTGTCTGTCTGTCTGTCTGCCTGTCTGGTCTGTCTGGTCTGTCTGGTGTGTCTGTCTGTCTGTCTGTCTGTCTGTCTGTCTGTCTGTCTGTCTGTCTGGTCTGTCTGGTCTGTCTGGTCTGTCTGTCTGTGTGTCTGTCTGTCTGTCTGTCTGTCTGTCTGTGTGTCTGTCTGGGTGTCTGTCTGTCTGTCTGTCTGTGTGTGTGTCTGTGTGTCTGTCTGTCTGTCTGTCTGTCTGTCTGTCTATCTGTCTGTCTGTCTGTCTGTCTGTCTGTCTGTCTGTCTGTCTGTCTGCGTGTCTGTCTGCATGTGTGTCTGTCTGTCAGTCCCGACTTAACGGCTGATATCTCAAAAACTACAGGTCGGATTTTCTTGACATTTTGCACACTTACTGGAAGTTAGGTCCGATTGAATGTATACAATTTTCAGAATCAAGGTTTGAAAAGAAAGTGGTTTTTTTACGTTTTGGTGCTGCAAAGAAGGCAAGGGACGGAACTCTGTCCCGACTCAAGGGAGATTTTGGCATGTGTGACGTGATCATATGACGTCGAATAACGTGACGTCATTTTGAGGAGATTCGACTTTGGTGAAGGAGAAAGAAGGATTTTTTTATCCCTCCAGGTTTACTGGAGGTCCTCACAGCTTTATGGATTAGCTCACTCAGTAGCGCGTCGAATATTTTTTTGTCGCTGGGACATGCTTGGTTGTAGGGGATGCATGTACGGATTCGAATCCGCACAGAAGCTTCTATTTTTTTAATGTCTTTATGGTATTCGAGAGAGAGAGAGCCACCCCACCCGTTGTTGTACACGTGAGAGGTTGCGGGTTCGAACCCGATCTTTTTGTTTGTTTGTTTGTTTGTTTGGTTTTAATGCCAAAACCTGGAGGTTCAGCGCCAGCGGTTTTTATATCATAACCGCGGCGACTTTTTCGTAAAAGTCTGGATTCGAATTCGAGTGTGTATTCGTGAGATTTCATAGGCCTGTTGAGGTAAGCCATAATTCTTTGTCTAAAGGTTGATAACGGATTTTGTGAAAGTTTTCCTTAAAGGGGGAATTTGGCTGTCTGGCGACTAAGGGGGAGGGAACCTTCAGTTCTTTACCAGTGCGGTGTTTTGTCTCCTGTGTGTACTCATTCTTGTAAATAATTCATCATTTTCTATCGCTTATGCTAGCTTCATTGAGAGTTATATGTAGTGATGCATTAGTTAGAATGATGTGTTGTTTAGGTCGTAAATTATGCTGCGTCATGAACGCTATTGGTTTGGTATTTGTCGGCTAAACATTTGTTGAAAAAATGAGCGGTGACTTGTCATATAGTTTCATTTCAATTTTTGCTCATTTGTTGTAAAGAAGGACTAAGGTTAGTGACATTGTGCTTCCTCCTCATCCAAAGTTGATTTCTATGAGGAGGAAGTCACTCTAGTGTCACTGTTTGATTATTACTGACCTTGGCCTTCTAGGCCTCCATTGTCTCTTGTCAAGGACGGAACCGGTCTGGCGCAAGGCGTCCATTCAATCTTGCAACTGGCAAGTCTCCTCTGCATGAAGATGCTACCCCACGCTTCAGGCTGCTGCCGGGCGGGACGTCCTACCCCATGCCTAACGCACTCCTGGTACCCTGCTCACCAGCTGCGGAAGTGGTCCTGGTCTACGTGTGTTCAGCAAAGATTATTTCACTATTATCGCTTGGTGCTACTGCACAGTTGAAGAGTGAACATTTGACATTGTTGTTTCACGTTCATCATGTTCATCCTAACCTTACCATTCTAACCACACATCGAGTCCATACATCGTCACTCCCATACAAAAGCTTACCGGTAAATAAATATATTTTTAAAAAATTATTCTTTCACATCAGTGTTCACATGTCTGTTTATGTTTGGGAGTGTGGCTATAGTTTTATTGAAAACCCAACCATGCACACTCTAGGCCTCAGCCTAGGGTGACATGCACGCGACAGCATGTCGAATCTTAAGTGCTCGTTATAGGAAACATTTCATGACTGCGGTTTTCAACAGCTTTCAGTGCCTCAGCAGAACCGTTTGTCTCAGATTCGGCATTTGGCGGAACACTGCGAGAAGTTGATTACGTTCCGATGATGTAGGATTCAGGGAAGCCAGTCCCACCTACCTGTCTCTTGTCGGAGAGGTCTCGTTGTCAGACTGCAACTGGAAGCTGGTTTCGCATTCCTCTAGCTCCTCCCCGTGGCCCTCGTCTGGGTCCGCCCCTTCGTCAAGCCCCGCCCCTACGTCCAATCTGCTGTCGCCGTCTCGGCGGTAGGCGTGGTTTGCCACCCCGGGGTGTTTCCCAGGCAGCCGCACCTCCCCGTTCCTGTCGTCCAGGTGGGGCTCCAGTGTCAGGTCGTCTTCCAGTTGCCCATCCAAGGA
>JAWQFJ010009698.1:70000-80000 GCA_034096865.1 Theodoxus fluviatilis | reverse complement strand
GAGCCAATCAAATGCGGCTACGGGTTCTGTAGTTTCATCGTTGCTAGGCACAGCAAGTGGCGCACTCTAGTGTGAAGCAGTTAGAGCGCCTTCTGAGATGCTCTAGCTGCTGCGCGACCTTGACAGGAAGTTGACCTCTGCCACTGGGTGAAACGTCACCAAAGATTGTGTATGAATGTTTTTCGACCCTAATGCTTTTATTAAGTCGTTTCTTCGATCAAGAGGGATACATTTGTGTGTTAAATAATTTAGGGATTCGTGTGTTCAAAGAGGGCCTCCAAAACCCAATACTTTTGATGATAATGTGCTTTTAAAGTTATTAAATAACACCAACCAATCAAAACTCTTGAGGCTGCTACATCGTAGCAGAGATGAAGCAGAGTGCAACGGAACGCAGGGTAAGTGTATTACCATAATGTGATAAAAATGGGATAATAGAGAAAAGCATGCACATTCGTGAGTGAGTTCTCTATATGGCAGTAGTCGATCGACGCCCTCCTCATCAGATGGAACCCGTGGTTGTATTGATATTGCTCCAGAAGCTGGTCGAGTGGTTTGCGCGCTTGACGTGCAGTCGCTTGCGGCTGGTGGGTGCGGCGTACGAAGCTGCGTGGATTCTAGAGTTGCATTCTTGAGGATGGTGCTTTACTCACATTGTTTCTTTTCACCCAGGAGTAAAACGGGTACCTGTGAGGGCTCCTCCTCCTCCTTCTCCTCCCTTCTTCCTCCCCTCCTTGTCTTTCTATGTGGGAAGTGATGGAATGTTGAAGAAGCTTCTTTTAGAGTTTGGGGGTGGGGAGGTGGGGGTTGGCCCGTATTAGACGTTGAACCAACACTCTCAGTCACACAGAGGAGAAGGTGCATCATAGATGTTCACCTTGTAGGCCTACTTTCCTACTCATTCACGCGCACACAGGGTTACAACACACACTACTGATACAGGGTTACAACACACACTACTGATACAGGGTTACAACACACACTACTGATACAGGGTTACAACACACACTACTGATACAGGGTTACAACACACACTACTGATACAGGGTTACAACACACACTACTGATACAGGGTTACAACACACACTACTGATACAGGGTTACAACACACACTACTGATACAGGGTTACAACACACACTACTGATACAGGGTTACAACACACACTACTGATACAGGGTTACAACACACACTACTGATACAGGGTTACAACACACACTACTGATACAGGGTTACAACACACACTACTGATACAGGGTTACAACACACACTACTGATACAGGGTTACAACACACACTACTGATACAGGGTTACAACACACATACTGATACAGGGTTACAACACACACTACTGATACAGGTTACAACACACTACTGATACAGGGTTACAACACACACTACTGATACAGGGTTACAACACACACTACTGATACAGGGTTACAACACACACTACTGATACAGGGTTACAACACACACTACTGATACAGGGTTACAACACACACTACTGATACAGGGTTACAACACACACTACTGATACAGGGTTACAACACACTACTGATACAGGGTTACAACACACACTACTGATACAGGGTTACAACACACACTACTGATACAGGGTTACAACACACACTACTGATACAGGGTTACAACACACACTACTGATACAGGGTTACAACACACACTACTGATACAGGGTTACAACACACAATACTGATACAGGGTTACAACACACACTACTGATACAGGGTTACAACACACACTACTGATACAGGGTTACAACACACACTACTGATACAGGGTTACAACACACACTACTGATACAGGGTTACAACACACACTACTGATACAGGGTTACAACACACACTACTGATACAGGGTTACAACACACACTACTGATACAGGGTTACAACACACACTACTGATACAGGGTTACAACACACACTACTGATACAGGGTTACAACACACACTACTGATACAGGGTTACAACACACACTACTGATACAGGGTTACAACACACTACTGATACAGGGTTACAACACACAATACTGATACAGGGTTACAACACACACTACTGATACAGGGTTACAACACACACTACTGATACAGGGTTACAACACACACTACTGATACAGGGTTACAACACACACTACTGATTCAGGGTTACAACACACACTACTGATACAGGGTTACAACACACACTACTGATACAGGGTTACAACACACACTACTGATACAGGGTAGCCGCCGATTGGGAAATAGCAAGACAGAATCCAGATTTCTCCCGTCCCAGGGAGTGAACCACGTCACTACGCCTCGCACATAATCAAACGCCAAAGCTTGCTTGCCTGAATCCCCTGTCAAAAGACAGGGTTTCACTAGGGGATTGGAGAGGTTGGTTCAACGTCTGTGACGTGCCACAGAACAAAACAATCGTCCTAAAAGCATCTTCCTCAACCTTCCATCGTGTTTACAATATAAATCACCAGCTCCTGGCGGGCCCCATTTCCAGTAGTCTCCCCTCCTGCATGAGTGCATAGTCAGCTCCTCAACCTCTCCTCGCCTCCTGCATGAGTGCATAGTCAGCTCCTCCACCTCTCCTCGCCTCCTGCATGAGTGCATAGTCAGCTCCTCAACCTCTACTCGCCTCCTGCATGAGTGCATAGTCAGCTCCTCAAGCTCTACTCGCCTCCTGCATGAGTGCATAGTCAGCTCCTCAACCTCTACTCGCCTCCTGCATGAGTGCATAGTCAGCTCCTCAACCTCTACTCGCCTCCTGCATGAGTGCATAGTCAGCTCCTCAACCTCTACTCGCCTCCTGCATGAGTGCATAGTCAGCTCCTCAACCTCTACTCGCCTCCTGCATGAGTGCATAGTCAGCTCCTCAACCTCTACTCGCCTCCTGCATGAGTGCATAGTCAGCTCCTCAACCTCTACTCGCCTCCTGCATGAGTGCATAGTCAGCTCCTCAACCTCTACTCGCCTCCTGCATGAGTGCATAGTCAGCTCCTCAACCTCTACTCGCCTCCTGCATGAGTGCATAGTCAGCTCCTCAACCTCTACTCGCCTCCTGCATGAGTGCATAGTCAGCTCCTCAACCTCTACTCGCCTCCTGCATGAGTGCATAGTCAGCTCCTCAACCTCTACTCGCCTCCTGCATGAGTGCATAGTCAGCTCCTCAACCTCTACTCGCCTCCTGCATGAGTGCATAGTCAGCTCCTCAACCTCTACTCGCCTCCTGCATGAGTGCATAGTCAGCTCCTCAACCTCTACTCGCCTCCTGCATGAGTGCATAGTCAGCTCCTCAACCTCTACTCGCCTCCTGCATGAGTGCATAGTCAGCTCCTCAACCTCTACTCGCCTCCTGCATGAGTGCATAGTCAGCTCCTCAACCTCTACTCGCCTCCTGCATGAGTGCATAGTCAGCTCCTCAACCTCTACTCGCCTCCTGCATGAGTGCATAGTCAGCTCCTCAACCTCTACTCGCCTCCTGCATGAGTGCATAGTCAGCTCCTCAACCTCTACTCGCCTCCTGCATGAGTGCATAGTCAGCTCCTCAACCTCTACTCGCCTCCTGCATGAGTGCATAGTCAGCTCCTCAACCTCTACTCGCCTCCTGCATGAGTGCATAGTCAGCTCCTCAACCTCTACTCGCCTCCTGCATGAGTGCATAGTCAGCTCCTCAACCTCTACTCGCCTCCTGCATGAGTGCATAGTCAGCTCCTCAACCTCTACTCGCCTCCTGCATGAGTGCATAGTCAGCTCCTCAACCTCTACTCGCCTCCTGCATGAGTGCATAGTCAGCTCCTCAACCTCTACTCGCCTCCTGCATGAGTGCATAGTCAGCTCCTCAACCTCTACTCGCCTCCTGCATGAGTGCATAGTCAGCTCCTCAACCTCTACTCGCCTCCTGCATGAGTGCATAGTCAGCTCCTCAACCTCTACTCGCCTCCTGCATGAGTGCATAGTCAGCTCCTCAACCTCTACTCGCCTCCTGCATGAGTGCATAGTCAGCTCCTCAACCTCTACTCGCCTCCTGCATGAGTGCATAGTCAGCTCCTCAACCTCTCCTCGCCTCCTGCATGAGTGCATAGTCAGCTCCTCAAGCTCTACTCGCCTACTGCATGAGTGCATAGTCAGCTCCTCAACCTCTCCTCGCCTCCTGCATGAGTGCATAGTCAGCTCCTCAACCTCTCCTCGCCTCCTGCATGAGTGCATAGTCAGCTCCTCAACCTCTCCTCGCCTCCTGCATGAGTGCATAGTCAGCTCCTCAACCTCTCCTCGCCTCCTGCATGAGTGCATAGTCAGCTCCTCAACCTCTCCTCGCCTCCTGCATGAGTGCATAGTCAGCTCCTCAACCTCTCCTCGCCTCCTGCATGAGTGCATAGTCAGCTCCTCAACCTCTCCTCGCCTCCTGCATGAGTGCATAGTCAGCTCCTCAACCTCTCCTCGCCTACTGCATGAGTGCATAGTCAGCTCCTCAACCTCTCCTCGCCTCCTGCATGAGTGCATAGTCAGCTCCTCAACCTCTCCTCGCCTACTGCATGAGTGCATAGTCAGCTCCTCAACCTCTCCTCGCCTACTGCATGAGTGCATAGTCAGCTCCTCCACCTCTCCTCGCCTACTGCATGAGTGCATAGTCAGCTCCTCAACCTCTCCTCGCCTACTGAAACTCTGTCTATTGAGAGGAGGATTTAAGTGAGAAAGCTTTGGCCTTTGATTATGTGCGAGGCGCAGTGCCGTTGTTCACTCCCTGGGACGGGAGAAATGTGGATTCTGTCTTGCTATCTAGGAAGTTGTAGCAACAGCGCAACGGAGGCAAGATTACCCTCTCGTAGGTAATGACGGTGTTAATTCCTCTGTCATTGGATTTTTGGCTCTTTACAGTCTTTTGCAAGTAACCGAATGCATAAGGAAACTACACTGTATATGAGGCACATATGTATCAAGTTAACGAGGTTCTTGCATCGATCAGATCGCTCAAAATGATGCCTTGGAGTTGATGCAGTCTCAAGGGAAGCATCTTTTCATTGCACAAGACTGAAAGCCACTTCAAAATCTCAGCCTCTAATACCACCATGCCGCTCAGGGTCCCCCGATTTTCACTTTCACGTACCGTTCCAAAGCTCTGTGTGATAAGATGTTTACATCAACATTGGTTGGTATCTCAGATGGTTAAAGGTATACCATTCCACAAGTCGTAAACATGGCAACCCAAGTGGCTTCTTTTACATATGCGCGTTGTTGCCTCTGGAGAAAAGGCTTCTATGCTGTACCTCATTGTCTCTGAAGAGAAGCCTACGTTGACACATTTTGTCTAGCGAAGTATTGTATTTCCTTATGCATCTGCCCAGCTCGTGTCTGTAACAGATATCGACCAATGACAATCGTAAGGCGTGGTGGGTTACTCAGAGGGCACGACCGTTTCTTTACCCCCAGCAGCACTCTCTGAAGCTTTTATTAACTACAGCTGTGACGGGAGACATCAATACAGATGTCTTTGAGAGACTTCTCCCTTTCTCCAGGCGAGCTCTGGACTGAAAAGCACTCTAGTCAATTGCCCCATCAGCCTCAATGCCTTCTGCCCGTTCCCCCTGCTCTAGGAGGCATGAGCACAGCAGTCTCATCTGCTGCCATTGTTCATCTAGGACGGGTCTGGACAGCGAGCAGACAGCTGCCTGGCGCTTCTTCCCTTGCGTGTCCGAGACTGCTGGATCAATGCAGACGACGGTGTCGGGGGAAGCGGCAGCTGGGAGGGAGGATGACGGCTCTAGAAGATCGGAGACTGTCCGCCTTTGAGCGGACTGAATCACAGAGGGCGCGATGTGCTCTGCCGCAAATTGACGCTCTGATCTACGGCGACTTGAGATCACCCGTGTGAAAGAAGACCGCTGGCTAGACGACAGGGCAAGTGATGTTTCAAGGAGAGAACTGGGATGTTTGGCACCGGACGACAGTACCTGATACATTACAAGGAATCCTGGGAAAACAGCAGGGTTTTACTCTCTGATAGGCGAGCTTGCAAAGGGAACTTGCAGTCCTTGTCACGATAGAATGAAATGTCGGGTACACAGCTTCGCGTCACATTACATACCAAACGACATCAGCACCGTACCTTGCTGCTAAAATGATGTGTGCGTTTTCTGTTCGAGTTGTTGTAGCGAAATGTTATGTAAAACACTGCTACTTTAAATGGAAACAGCTTAGACGTGAAGACTTTATTTGTCATTACTTGTTATGAAAGTACAGTCGAGATATGTGTTGGCATCCTCTCAGTTACGTGTACAAATGCATGTTTTACAGTTCCTCTTTACAGAGCGCGGTGTCATCTTGATGGTGCTAAATGTCGCATGCTGATCTATCTGAGCCTACAAAAACTGTGCACACATGTGTGGAATTGAATGTGTGAGATCGGATCTTATGAAAAATGGATATGTGCGCGCGCGCGCGCGTGTGTGGATGTGAATATGCGTGTGTATGTGCGTGCGTGCGTGTGCGCGTGTGTGTGTGTATGTGTATGTTTGTGTGTGTGTGTGTGTGTGTGTTTGTGTGTGTGCGTTCGTGTGTGTGTGTGTGTGTGTGTGTGTGTGTGTGTGTGTGTGTGTGTGCGTGCGTGCGTGCGAGCGAGCGTGTATGTGTGTGTGTGTGTGTGTGTTTGCGCGCACGCGTGTAGGTGCGTTCGTGCGTGCATGCATGAGTGTGTGTGCAAATGTGTGTTTGTGAGTGTGCGCGCGTGCATGTGTGTGTGTGTATGTAAGAAATTCGAAACTGCCAGTGCTCAAATACAAATTCCAATTTTGAGCAAGTTTTTGTTTTACCTTTGGAAAGAAGATATTCTAAACTACGTGAAGTTTGCTAATGGTGCATATAATTTGTCCTTTGTCCGTTTTTATTTTGACACACCATTAACAGGAATAGCGACTGTTGATGTAAGTTTTATCGAAAATATTATCCTGAAAGTGGAGGCAGAAAACGTATTTATAGATATTGATTTGTCCGCATCACTGCACCGTGACTTCTTCTTATTTCAATTTGTTTGTTAGAACGTTCGCAGTGACAAGTTGAAAAAACATTGTTGTGAAATGATGACTTTCTTTCATTTTAAGATGTAATCTAATTACTTACGATTAGTAAAAAGACATTACATTAGTAGAACTGAAAAGAGTGCAGGTTTTCATTTGTGTCTATAAGCATTTTTTTCCTTCAAACTGAAATTGCCCCAGCCAAATATGAATCACATTCGATTCTATATTCCTCTCTTTGCATGGGTCAGTATTAGCTGGGTGCAACCTCAAAACGACCACACTTGCATCAAACCTGTTTAATCACTGTGATGAATTTGGTGTCGACCGTAGAGTTGATAAAGAAACAAAGATGACATATTGGAGGTCGTTGTAACCAGTACATGCAGTATCAATCAATGGCGCATGACACGTGTCAGTGCGCAAATTCATCGCCATAAAAAGATGACGGGTTTTTTAAAAGTATATACTTTTATTTCGCCCTGTTATTCTGGTAACGAATCGACAATGCGATAACCATAAAAGCATTGCTGCCGAAGTGACTTCCGATCTGCTTTTGACAAACACTTCTGGACACAGCTGGTTTCAACTGCAACGTGCATTATTCATCGAGTTGCACACGGCACTCCTACCTCACACTATAACTCCCGGAAATGGTAGCACAGTTACCTCCCATGGGAGGGCTCTTTTGTCAGGGAGTCCGGCAAATCCGTATCACAAGCGGGAAACTCCATCCTGAATGGCTAAACGACGGGGTGCCATTTGCGATGGTATTACTTCGCATCGCGTCCGCCTCCTGCACCGTCCACGGGCCCAGATACGAGGCCACCGCTGCCCAAAAATTTGCCTTTATCTCAAATTGATGAAGACGTATGGATGCAGAGATAACATCGGGCGCTGCCAACCCCCGGTGTGATGACTGTGGCGGTGGCGCGAGCCCTTGTTTGATCGAGTCCACGGTTAATGCAAAGGTGACGGCGTTTGACTGCACTGTACCAAAATTTGCAGATTCTGTAGCTGGACGAGGTGCCGAGAGAAAATCATTTCGTGTATATTCAAACAAGCAGGAAAGAATAGTGCAGAATTAAGACACCTATTGGAAGCAGCGATGCTTGGAGACTACGACACTTGTACCCTTTGTATACTTCTCTGTCTGCCTGCTTGTCTGCCTGCCTGCCTGCCTGTCTGCCTGTCTGCCTGTCTGCCTGCCTGCCGAACTGTCCGACTGATTTTTGTCTAATTGCCTGCCTGCCTGCCTGCCTGCCTGCCCGCTTGCCTGCCTGCCTGCCCGCCCGCCCGCCCGCCCGCCCGTCCGTCTCTTCTTCCATCCGACCGTTCGTCTAACTGTCCGTCCGTCAGTCCGTCCGTCCGTTATCTGCCTACCTGACTTTCCGTCTTTCTGTCGCATCGGCGCATTACACACGAAGGACAACCAAGAAACAGCGACAAGACTCCAGGGGTGAAAAGGGTACCTGCAGCCAGGAGAACTTGGGCAGACCCAGGGCGTAGCCATCGGACCCGAAGCCCTTGCCCACCAGACTGACGCTGCAGTTGGGGTCCAGCCTGGTCACGGCGTACTCCACCAGGGGGCTGTCCTCCAGGTACACGTCGAACTCCTGTCGCCTGCAAAGCAGAGCAAGAATGCAGGGCTGGCTGTGCAGAACGACGATAACGTGCACGTGCAGATTGCTGCTCCCCCAACAAGCTGGGATGCTCAGTTCGTGCCATACTAAGTACCTAGTTGGTTGTAGTATGGTGCGATGTGTGGAAACGGTCGACTAAAATGTTGAACTAGTAAGGAACAGCCTCTATGCTGGAAAGTAGAGGCCTTGTAACTTATACAACTAATAGAGTTGGTCGAGATGTGATCGAAACTAAGATGTCATAGAGTGCTTGCCAAATCTAGATATCATGCGATGTTCATGTCAGTATGTAGACATAGGTGCATAATTTAAACCTTGTCACTCCATTATTGACCTCCTGTCCAAGGCCGACTGTTCCGTGACGCCTTCCCCCTCCCTCACCTATACGCTGAAGGAGCTTGGCATTGCCAGGAATCTTCCCAAGAGACCACGACGATCCAGGAGAGGGGGAAGAACGAACGACGTCATGCTCACTGATCCACGGACCCTAAGCTTAAATCTGCCCGTCACCCTTCTGCACAGATTCTTGTGTGTGCGTTCAATGCACAATCTCTGGGTAAATCCGACAAACGCACAGCCGTGAGTACTTTCATTTCTGACCACGATGTCGACGTTAAGCTGTTGACCGAAACTTGGTTCCATGCAACAGGTGATGAGGCGAAAATCCAGGATCTTGCTCCATAGGGATACACCGCGCAGTCCTTTGCTCGCGACTCGTTGGGTGGGTCAGGTAGAGGTGGTGGTTTAGCAGTCGTCTTTAAAGACTCTCTCATGAAACATGCTACTTTCACTCAGTCACCACTTGACCGCCCCTCCTTTGAGGCTGCTCTTTTGTCTATGACTGTTAATGACACTAGAATCAACATTGCTTGTGTATATAGACCGCCTCCTAGCAAAAAGAACAATTCACACATGCCATGTTTTTCGATCAGTTTCCGGACTTTCTCGAACACTGTGACTCTTTGCCAGGGATGACCCTGTTGATGGGCGACTTCAATTTTCCTTATGAAAATGATGCGGATTCCAACACCAGAAGACTTTGTAGCTTGATTGATTTGTTCAGCCTAGGTCAGTCACTGGTGGGTTCAACCCACAGGCATGGTCACACATTAGACTTGATTTTCCATCGTCCGTCTGATGCCATTGTGTGTTCTACTTTTGTAAGTCATGGCCTTAAGTCAGATCACAATGCTGTTTTGTGCTGTCTGAATGTTCCAAAGCCTGTTTCTGAACCTGTCACCATAAGATTCCGCAACTTGAAGAATATTGATAAGGAATCATTTAGAGATGATTTAGCCACTTGTTTTTCAGCTGATAGTACAGTTAGTGTTAGCGAGTAC
>JAWQFJ010009698.1:55000-57500 GCA_034096865.1 Theodoxus fluviatilis | reverse complement strand
TCTCCAGAGAATGTGACAACAGATCATGCCCTGGCAATTTATGAGCAAACTATTGCAGTTAAACAGTAGTGAAAGGACATTGGTCGGCCATTTATTCAGTCACTGATGACTACTGGGAGTTGTGCTATACCAACAATCACATACTAACAAATCACCTGGTGGCTTAACAAAACAACGGTGACAGTCGCAGGATCTTTTAAAGACTCTATGTTTTTCCTATAGCATTGCCACATAGTGCCGTACACACAGAAACAGACGTCAAACTGAATATTTTTGCAGATAAAAAGAATTGCCAGAAGAAAAAAAACACAGAGAGAAATCCGGCCTGTGTGATATAAACACAAATATCGTTTGTTATGTCAATATATAATCCTGAGATGATTTGTTGAATCACAGCATACCTGTCTTTAATGTTTTGCATGAATTTTGTTTTTACAACTTTCTTCCAAGTAGGGCTTAATAGAGGCCATACCTTTTACAAAGTTGCTGATACTGTAAACAGCGGCAGAAAAAGAGTGTTTGTGTGTTTTGTGCTCATGAAATGGCCATGTATTTTCAGGCGGTTCAGTCTTGTTTTGTCTAGCAAGTTTGCATACACAGAAATCTCTGGGAAAATAAAATTTTATAAATACGTGACCCTTCAATGCGGCCGGAAATACTGTCCATTAAAAGGGACGAATCGAATAATACTGCGTCGCACACCCACAGTATACTGCCCAGATGTTCTAATAGGAGCGAAAACCTCGATGCCTTATCAGTGGCAGCCTCTCTGGGCCACAGCATTATTTCAGTCTTCCGATACGGGAAACATTAAGCTCAACATCCACTCTAAACGAGATTAGCAATCGATCAACAGGATACAGTCGCAACCAGAGCTGAATCACATGCCAATCACGTGGGACCCACATGATGTCTGAGAGCCTCTGTACCCGGTTTTTTTCTTTTGTGAATCTCATGTGAATGACAATAGATATATGGAGTACCCCTTCACTTGCAGCACCGTGTAGATTTAAACCATGAACACCTCTACATTAGTGATAGAAAATAGGGAATTTAAAAGCGACAAAAAGGGTTGCATCATACATGTTCTTGTGTTTCAGACGTTGCATCTACATTCATCAGTCACTCTCTTTGGACTTCTTTAAATCCGTTAACGGATATGGTGCAGCTCGTAATCCTCCTGCACACACCCTTCCCTGTTGTTGGTGCACATCATAGAGGATATTATCTACAAATACATCGCCTCCGGCATAACTCTGACTGGT
Source organism: Theodoxus fluviatilis (assembly GCA_034096865.1). Lineage (NCBI taxonomy): Eukaryota > Metazoa > Mollusca > Gastropoda > Cycloneritida > Neritidae > Theodoxus > Theodoxus fluviatilis. The sequence continues at coordinate 56,235 of JAWQFJ010009698.1, read as the reverse complement.
CTTTCCATAATGAGGTGGTTTCATTCTTCGGTCAATCAAAATCCGGTAGTATATGCACTGATGAGGGCATATTAGCAGTTTTTGGATTTTGCTTGTTTCAGAAAGCTGTACCATCAATGCATATGTCATGTGAGTTTCGGGTTTCAAAGTCGGCGTTGATTGGTTGACGTCCACAGCAAGTCCGTGTGTTCTCTTTATTTGCAGAAAACTGCCTCGGATTGCGTAATACACCTCGTGATTATCCTGATACTGCTTTATTTACAGTAGAATCCGTGCAATGTGTGGTGTCACTGTAAACGCAAGACTCGTGTCAATGCGTACAGTGCATTTACACTGGCAATTGATGAAATTCCTATGAGCTAGAAGACGATGGAATTGTATCTTCTCAGTTAACTGGTTACTAGCAGATGAAATTCCTATGAGCTAGAAGACGATGGAATTGTCTCTTCTCAGTTAACTGGTTACTAGCAGAGTACCATCTGCACGCTTAAAAACCCTTTTTCTTGTCTAAAACAATGTTTTACACATGCAATCAAACAGCCATAAATCATCAACCATTGCAATGATCATAATAATTTTAACATCATTTTGAAGAGAATTCGTTGCTTTTTTAAGGTACACTGATATCACCAAAAGCATCAGATCGACTCGATTTAGGACTGCTTATATTTTGTTCAAATGTGGTCTGCACACGAAGTAATTGCGAGAATCCGTGTAGCAGACCATTCGCGTAACAAGTGACCGAGCACCACAAACTGGTTCAGAAAGGTATTTTTACTCATGGAATAATCAGCATTATCTTAAAGCGGAAAGTTTAAGCTTTGCAGTGGCACCAAGATCATTTTTGTATCACGACAATTCTGAAGTTATAACTATGAGAATAAACACTTCCATGAAACACAAAGTCGGAGAAAACTGCAGTGCAAGCATGAATACGGCACTTCTGATTGGCCGATCTTCGCATTCTGTTTACGTCACGGATTCACTTTACAATATGAGACAGACGCCGCTACATGGAACATTGCACTACAGGAAGAGTAGTATGCAGTGATGTACATGTATGTGTATTACGCCAGTATAAACAGTAGCCATCGAGCCGGGGGAAAAGCCTCAGATGGGTTAGCTGAACCCAATTATCATTTTGTTTTAAAGGAGCGGGGCTAAAAAAAGTTTTGTTTATTAATACCTACATCTATATTGATATGCATAGCATATTGGCAACATATCGATTCTAG
>JAWQFJ010009698.1:20000-45000 GCA_034096865.1 Theodoxus fluviatilis | reverse complement strand
CATTTCAATAACACTAATCAAATCAGTCACATTAAAGTGCCGACGTTTCTTTGTACCGTACCTTAAGATATTTGCATAAAGCTCCTCGGTGGAATTGGGCATTCCAAAGAACTCTCCATCGGACGGCAGCCAGCTGCTGTTGGACAGAGCCGTCAGAGACCAGTCTGAGCTGGAGTTGGCCAGGAAGTCCTCAAATGAGAAACTGTCCCGCCCCACGCGGGCCAGACGCTGGCTGCAAAGGCACGAGCGGTGTATCACATCCGCGGCGTAGTGGAGCGCACTCTGCGTCCCCAAAAGGTGATAACTCTGCAGCGCCATCAGCCCATGCGGCAGCTGGCTCAGCAGTTCCTGTTCCGTGACCATCGCCTGCTCCGTCAGGAACCAGGCGTAGCCGGTTCCAACCAGCCCCAGAATCTGAGCACGGTACAACACTTTGACTGTCATGGCCGCCTCGGCGTGCACCACGATGATCTTCCATCCTCGAATGGAGACTTCCGTCAGTAGGAAGATCAGGTCTTCCTCTGTCATGTCGCGTGGCAACGGCTTGACATCCATTCTGGAGGGAGAAACAAGGAGACAAAGCTAGAGACGGAAAGATGAGCAAGCAGCATGTGAGAAGTCTTCTCGAATCTGTCAGTCATTTCTGTTAAATGCACATTTCCGTATTCTGAAAATATTAGCTATGGAGTCTTTAACTTTCACTTTTGGTAACAATTAGGAATGAACTTTTCCGTTGCTACATCTGGATACTGTCATTGCAATACTTATATGTAAGTTCGACTATTCAGTTACTGTCATTGCATAACAACAATAACCATAATGACGACGAAGATAACAACTATTTATTCAGTTAGTGTTGCTGGTTCGGATGCTTCTACTACTGGTGCTGCTTGTATGTCTATGCTACTAATTGTATGTCTAAAATGCCACTCTTGCAATTATCATCATCACCAGCAAAGTCACTAACACCATTATCACCACCTCCATTAATAGTCACAACCACCAGTCACCATCATAACGACCACCAGTCACCACCATCACCATTATCGCCATCACTCCCATCGTTACCAGTCACCACCACCACCAGCCACCACCATCACCATCATTACCAGTCACCACCATCACCACCACCGCCAATCACCACCATCACAACCAGCCACCACCATCACCATCATTACCAGTCACCACCATCACCATCACCACCAGTCATCTCCATCATTACCAGTCACCACCATCACCACCACCGCCAATCACCACCATCACCACCAGTCATCACCATCATTACCAGTCACCACCATCACCACCAGTCACCACCATCATTACCAGTCATCACCATCACCACCAGTCATCACCACCATTACCAGTCACCACCATCACCACCAGTCACCACCATCATTACCAGTCACCACCATCACCATCACCACCAGTCACCACCATCACCATCACCACCAGTCACCACCATCATTACCAGTCATCACCATCACCACCAGTCACCATCACCACCATCACCACCAGTCACCACCATCATTACCAGTCATCACCATCACCACCAGTCACCACCATCACCATCACCACCAATCACCACCATCATTACCAGTCATCACCATCACCACCAGTCACCACCATCACCATCACCACCAGTCACCACCATCATTACCAGTCATCACCATCACCACCAGTCATCACCATCACCACCAGTCACCATCACCACCATCACCACCAGTCACCACCATCATTACCAGTCATCACCATCACCACCAGTCACCACCATCACCATCACCACCAGTCACCACCATCATTACCAGTCATCACCATCACCACCAGTCACCACCATCACCATCACCACCAGTCACCACCATCACCATCACCACCAGTCACCACCATCATTACCAGTCATCACCATCACCACCAGTCACCACCATCACCATCACCACCAGTCACCACCATCATTACCAGTCATCACCATCACCACCAGTCACCACCATCACCATCACCACCAGTCACCACCATCATTACCAGTCATCACCATCACCACCAGTCACCACCATCACCATCACCACCAGTCACCACCATCATTACCAGTCATCACCATCACCACCAGTCACCACCATCACCATCACCACCAGTCACCACCATCATTACCAGTCATCACCATCACCACCAGTCACCACCAGTCACCATCACCACCAGTCACCACCATCACCACCAGTCACCACCATCATTACCAGTCACCACCATCACCACCATTACCAGTCACCACCAGTCACCACCATCACCACCAGTCACCACCATCATTACCAGTCACCACCATCACCACCATTACCAGTCACCACCATCACCACCAGTCGCCACCATCATTACCAGTCACCACCATCACCACCAGTCACCACCATCATTACCAGTCACCACCATCACCACCAGTCACCACCATCATTACCAGTCACCACCATCATTACCAGTCACCACCATCACCACCAGTCACCACCAGTCACCACCACCATTACCAGTCACCACCATCACCACCAGTCACCACCATCATCACCATCACCACCAGTCACCACCACCATTACCAGTCACCACCATCACCACCAGTCACCACCATCACCACCAGTCACCACCAGTCACCACCACCATTACCAGTCACCACCATCACCACCAGTCACCACCATCACCACCATCACCACCAGTCACCACCACCATTACCAGTCACCACCATCACCACCAGTCACCACCATCATTACCAGTCACCACCATCACCACCAGTCACCACCATCATTACCAGTCACCACCATCACCACCAGTCACCACCATCATTACCAGTCACCACCATCATTACCAGTCACCACCATCACCACCAGTCACCACCATCATTACCAGTCACCACCATCACCACCAGTCACCACCATCATTCCCAGTCACCACCATCATTACCAGTCACCACCATCACCACCATTACCAGTCACCACCATCACCACCAGTCACCACCATCATTACCAGTCACCACCATCACCACCAGTCACCACCATCATTACCAGTCACCACCATCATTACCAGTCACCACCATCACCAGTCACCACCAGTCACCACCAGTCACCACCAGTCACCACCAGTCACCACCAGTCACCACCATCATTACCAGTCACCACCATCACCACCATTACCAGTCACCACCATCACCACCAGTCACCAACATCATTACCAGTCACCACCATCACCACCAGTCACCACCATCATTACCAGTCACCACCATCATTACCAGTCACCACCATCATTACCAGTCACCACCATCACCACCAGTCACCACCACCATTACCAGTCACCACCATCACCACCAGTCACCACCATCATTACCAGTCACCACCATCACCACCAGTCACCACCATCATTACCAGTCACCACCATCACCACCAGTCACCACCATCATTACCAGTCACCACCATCATTACCAGTCACCACCATCACCACCAGTCACCACCATCATTACCAGTCACCACCATCATTACCAGTCACCACCATCACCATCACCACCAGTCACCACCATCACCATCACCACCAGTCACCACCATCACCACCAGTCATCACCATCATTACCATTCACCACCATCACCACCAGTCACCACCATCATTACCAGTCACCACCATCATTACCAGTCACCACTATCACCAGTCACCACCAGTCACCACCAGTCACCACCAGTCACCACCATCACCACCAGTCACCACCATCATTACCAGTCACCACCATCATTACCAGTCACCACCATCACCAGTCACCACCATCACCACCAGTCACCACCATCATTACCAGTCACCACCATCATTACCAGTCACCACCATCACCACCAGTCACCACCATCATTACCAGTCACCACCATCATTACCAGTCACCACCATCATTACCAGTCACCACCATCACCACCAGTCACCACCATCATTACCAGTCACCACCATCATTACCAGTCACCACCATCACCACCAGTCACCACCATCATTACCAGTCACCACCATCATTACCAGTCACCACCATCACCATCACCACCAGTCACCACCATCACCATCACCACCAGTCACCACCATCACCACCAGTCATCACCATCATTACCATTCACCACCATCACCACCAGTCACCACCATCATTACCAGTCACCACCATCATTACCAGTCACCACCATCACCAGTCACCACCAGTCACCACCAGTCACCACCAGTCACCACCATCACCACCAGTCACCACCATCATTACCATTCACCACCATTATCATCACCGCCAGTCATCACCATCATTACCAGTCACCACCATCATTACCAGTCACCACCACCACCAGTCACCACCAGTCACCATCAGTCACCACCAGTCACCATCATCACCACCAGTCACCACCATCATTACCAGTCACCACCATCACCATCACCAACAGTCACCACCATCATTACCAGTCACCACCATCACCATCACCAACAGTCACCACCATCATTACCAGTCACCATCACCACCAGTCACCACCATCACAACCAGTCACCACCATCACCACCAGTCACCACCATCACCATCACCACCAGTCACCACCATCACCAGCCATCACCACCATCATCATCACCAACAGTCACCACCATCATTACCATCACCATCACCACCAGTCACCACCATCACAACCAGTCACCACCATCACCAGCCATCACCACCATCACCACCACCAAGCACCACCTCCACCTCCGCTGCCATCACCAGTCATCACCACCATCACCACCACCAAGGCCTACCACCACCAAGCACTACCACCACCATCTCCGCTGCCACCACGAGTCATCACCACTATCACCACCACCAAGCACTTCCACCACCAAGCACTACCACCACCAAGCACTACCACCACCACCTCCGCTGCCACCACCAGTCATCACCACCACCACTACTACTACCAGTCACCACCACCACCTCACCAGCAATCACCACCACCACCAGGAGTCATCACCACCACCACCACCACCTCCGCTACCACCACCACCATTAGTCATAAACAAGTTTGAAGGGATGGGAAGTTCCTGAAGATACTTCTTGTCTTTTCTTGCTTTGGTTCGTCGTAGACGTTGAACCAAAGCTAACGACACAGGGTTGCAGCCAGTATAATACCCCACATTGTAAAAAATATAAATAAACCCAGATTTTCCCGGTCCAGGGATAGAACCACGGCACTGCGCCTCGCACATCGTCCAACCCCAACCACCAGTCATCATCACCACCACCACCACACCAGCAGTCACCACCACCACCACACCAGCAGTCACCACCACCACCAGGAGTCATTACCACCACCACCACTATCAATCAGCACCACCACCACACCAGCAGTCACTACCACCACCACCACACCAGCAGTCACTACAACCACCACCACCAGTCACCACCACCATCACCACCACCAGCTTCATCTCTGCTGCTTATCTGCTGCCAGCACCACTGTCACCGCTACCACTACTGACCGCTGCCATTCGGGTCGAGGCCTGCGAGAGTGGAAGCCATCCAAGAAACCATCCGCCAACAGCCGCTCCTCCACCAGCGCCACCGACTGGCCCAGGTTGTACTCCCCGATCACGTGAGCCATGGCCATCCCCTGGTGGTAGCGACCCGCATTCAGGGAAACGTACCTCTCTGGAAAGAGCGGCTGCAAGAGAAGAAAGAGAATGGACGTCATTTGAAGAGCTGACAAAAGGATGCCACAAGAAATGACAGTGTATGTAGTACCAGATGCAGGTTTCATAGGACAATGATATGCTAGCAAAATCAATCACTGAAACGGACTGTAGTGATGACAACTAGATAAATAATGAAAAATTAATCATAGTCTAAATAGGTCAACAACATATCTATAGTCCGTTTCAGTGACTGCTTTCGCTAGAAATATCGCAGTCTTTTGCAACCCGCCTTTGCAAGTCAGTAGTGAAATTATTCTGCACCTTGGATGTAAGGAAAAGTGTTATAGGGTCAAAACAAAGTGTTATAATTGTACAATCGCAAATTATTGTAAGATAGCATGATGTTTCAAGTAATATCAGTTCTGTTATGAATTATTCGTCCCCGACTGCCAATAAGCATCACAAGAGCAAATACACAATGAGCTCATTTAGCTTGATTTTTACGGCTTTTTAAAAACAAAAAATGAAACGTAAATCAAGCACGCAATCATGCCTATACTGCGTACTTGGCTTGCACGTCAAAACAATTTATCATGATGGCATGTTCACCTGAAATTACGCGTGTGCTCGCACACGCACACACACAAGCACATACGCCCGCGCGCGAGCGCGCACGGACACACAAATGCTCTCTCTCTCTCTCTCTCTCTCTCTCTCTCTCTCTATCTCATGCAAAACCTTGATGCACACACATATACACGCACTATGTACAGTCATGCAGACACACACACACACACACACACACACACACATGTTTGTTTTCACACATATATGCACGCTCACGTAAGTGTCACAGTTAAAAAAACCGAATTTGACCGACATTTACGTTTTGCAATGTCATAGTACGAGAGGACGCAACCATTGTCACTTAGACGCCGCTTAGGAGATCTGACTTTTTAAAATACGAGCTCGTACTTTGAGATGTGCGGTCGGTGTGTTAAAACTGCAATTTTAAAAGTTCTTCATTTGAGGAAAGGGACTCGCAAATGCTACAGAAAAGTATGGGCCACGGATGTGGCCATTGTATCAGAGTCACTGTTTTGCAGTTACATCTAAATAAGTGTGTGCAAAGGTCAGCAAACGAATGCGAAAGAGCCTGGAACGAGCAACACAAGCAGTTTGAAATTAAATAACATTCCAGATTTGCAGACAGAATGCATTTACACGGTATTCAAGTGTGACTCATGCAAAAAGTATCGAATGGGACATTTCTAAACCTCTTCAAAATAAAGTTTTCGTGTGGGCAGAAAGATATAGGTACTTCAATGTACAAAAGCTGTCCACCAGTTCACGCAAGTACAACAACGGGCACAATTACTTGTCATGACATTTTTGCGAAATAGGCGGGAGTGTTCAAAACCATTACTTCTGTACAAAAATTGCGGCGATACCGGTTGCAGCCACACTAACCCTGGGATAATTCGATCGCTACAGTGGCTGTACGAGAGAGAGCGAGAGAGAGAGAGAGAGAGAGAGAGAGAGAGAGAGAGAGAGAGAGAGAGAGAGAGAGAGAGAGAGAGAGAGAGAGGAAAAAACCGTCAGTGGTGGCGAGAGGGTAAATTCGCACTAGCGTTTACTGCTGACAGCGTGCTATCTCAGTAACTAGCCGAGTCCAGCCGCCTTTCAGGAAAACACACATTACGCGCCAATCGCGGCAATTCAATTTCCTCCACAAACAAGCTGTCTGCCGACGTTTATGGGCGATGCACGCTCCGAAATTCTGCAGCGCTGCCGGATCGAGAAGAAGGAGGAACGGTGAGAAGGCCAGGAGAAAGAAGACCGGAATCTGTAGCAGTTGTGATAATCGATTAATATCTTGGGACGGCGAGACGGGACAAAGCAAAATTGGGAATGGCGGCATCCCACTTTACTCCCGGTCCCTAGTTTTCGCGGGAAGTGAGCTGGCAAAGTACGCTGGCAAGCGATGCTCTCCTTCACATCCAAGTCTTGAAAGGCTCCCCCGACCGTCGTCCAATCAGATACCCTGGGCGGCCCTTTCATCTTCCCTGACCGTGGCTAGTCCCAGCGTTGAGGAGGAAAGTCCGTAAACAATGCTTCAGCAGCCCGTCTCCTCAGTTCCAAAATGTATCGTGACAACTGGAAATGTCTTTACAAGTAAAACAGCAATGATTTAGATCATATGGATAAGTGGTTATCTTCTTTTTCCTCTCATGAATAAATACTTTTCGTGTACATCAAAGAGGCGCGTTGTGTTTTGCTCTATTATCTTTCTTTGAAGAATCATGATATGTGCGGTTGTTGAAGGTTGTCGACCTCCGATTTATAGATATAAAAATATTCTTTACTTTGATGGATCAAAGAAATTCTGCAGTTATGAGGTAATTTCATGGAAACTTTTAAGTATATCATTTTTGCATGCCATTGCTCAGCAAAAAGAAACGCCCAGTCCAGCAGGAAGGTTAAATCTGGTGGCACAGCACAAATAAATGCATCAGAAAACATTTCCACCATTCCAACTCGCGTGACCCGTCAACAGCCAACAGTCGGCCGGTACAGAAATATCCCTGCTTCAAAGGGAGGTTTCTCCACCCTGTGTCCCACAGACAAAACGCGCTAGAATTGCCCGTCCATTTCCTTGCATCAAATCCCCAGGATTTGACTGAATTCGTCCCTGATCAATTCAACTCTGAAAGAAACCCCATTTTCCCTTCCGCTCGCGACCCGTCCCAGACAGCCGCGCCTCCCGCCTTTCCCCCGTGTTGACGCTGGGTGGCAACGTCCGAGATGGAAGAAAGCGCGGTTTTAAGACCGAAAGCTCTGCTCGGACATTCTTCAGGCCAAATTGAAAGATGAATTGCCCGTCTGATGCCCTCCACAGAGGTGAAATTCTTTCCGCGTCAAAATCGGAATAGAGGCTTGGAGCCTCATCTCGAGAAGCCTCGCTTCCTCTCGTGCCGCCTCGAGATTTCTCGCGGCTATTTTATGAGTTCGTCCCGTTTGAAGTCCCTTCACCCGAAACTGGATTCCACTCTATCGGTCTTTAAAACACAAGCGCTATCATTATTGTTTACTTGTTTTAAACTTACAAGATATACATGTCACTTAGGTGGAATTACATAGAGACTTTTTGTAATTTGTAATAGCATTAATATCCATAAACGCAACGATTACAATTTGAGTGATTCTTTTAAATAACAAAACTAACATGTGAACAAATATATGTATTGCGAATGACCTCGCCCTTTTGTTTAAAATTTATCGACGAAATGAGCTGTTAAAGAAAGGGGTGGGGGATATTCAGTGCGTCTCTATTAACAACGAAGGTGATATAGTGATAGATTCTTTGTCTCGCGACAAGAACGGAAAGGTGGGAAAGATGCTCTTGATTTATATAGAGATCTGCCTGAGAACATTGAAGATATTCCAATACTAAACAGCGAGTCGAGATACCGTTTCACCTTTGTTTGTTACAGTAGACGTGAAGCACTGCGTTTATTGAGAATTAATGGAATAGGCCTCAACTGACCCGCATGTAAGAGTTCAAGCTGAACATCGACAAGTGGTCGGACTGTAGGCTCTTGCTAGCTGATCTGAAGACCAACGGACCTCTGATAACACCCACAATTGCAGATGGCATGCGCATTTACCGTGGTCACGAGGACAGAAAAGTGCTTGCGACAGACAGTTGTGGAAGTGCGCGCTAACAACAGAGCACAGCGCTGTGTTCCACACATCTTGCGAGACATTCTCGCAGACTCAGCAGCCACGTGCAAAAGCATGAGGGAAAGAATGATAGAAAGGGTACCGATTGCCATTTATGGACTTGAAAGGCGTAGAACATTAAAGCAGCTATTGGAGGTTTTCCCTTCTGCAAATATGTGTCTTTTCAAGCTACGCGCCATAGAGTAGAAAAATCACATCGATTGTATCAGTGGCTGTTAATATTTCTAAGACTTTTCTTTTCCGTCTGTTAAGACACAAAACCTGTTTGAACTTGGATGACTAGGACGAGTTCTTGTTCTCTACCATGTTACGACTCGCCCTTAGAGTGACTGATGGGAATGTTCTACCAGGATGGACATGTAGCCAAGTTCATAAAGATAGAAGAAACATATTCACATTTGCAGTTTTCTGTAACTTTAGAAAATGTTTTATGTTACATTACGTTTGCGGCCAAATCTGTTCGTTTTCGGCCTTTAGAATTCACAACTTCTTTTTGTCTTCTTTCTTTCCCCTCGTTTGTGTCCATCAAGACAGTACTCTCACCCTCCATTCTTCGAAATGTGTTAAACAAAAAAGAAAACTGATTTTGTTTAAGGTTTTGATTATAATGTTAAGCTTGTCACAACTGTATTTCTTTCTCTCTTTTTTCACTTCAGAAAACTAGTCCAGACCATAATGTTTTCAACATTTGCGCAATTCCGGGCAATCGAAGAAGCCAAATCTCTGCTCACAAAATATTTAAGGGGAGAGGTAACACTTTATCATCATGCTAATTAATCCTCACTGCGGCCAAACTCTTTTGTATTGCTTATTTTTCAGGCAGGGTTCTGTGAAACCGCGCATTGCACGCTTGCACCGTCTCAAATGAGGTCCGGTCAATGAAAAGAGCACGAAAAAGCGTTCTCCATTGCAATCTCTGAACCCATTTCGAGCAGCAAGTAGGTCACGAGGAGCGGACTAAACTCCTACACAGCCAGAGAGTCCCGCTCCGCCACCGCAATTTCCCTATCGTCCAGACATCGCGCCACGGGATGGCCGGGGAGAGTTTAAACCCGAGTTCAAGCCGGGTGTGACCAGCTGATTTACGAGGCAATCCCGATCTCCGCCTCGAGCTCGCGTCAGGCATTGCCAAGCAGGGAGAAAGGGACTACTTTATGGGGTGGAGCCATTTCCGGAGACGGATAACTGTCGACTGGCGGCCATTACCTCACAGTTGGCGTTTCACACCGCCAACAGGTCACAACAGTTGAAAGTGACGTCAGAGTCAGACTCGGTTCGGTACGATAACAGAAACTGTATCCGTTTATGCGCAAACAATGCAACGTGTAGAGAAGGAGGAGAAAAGAAGGTAGAAGAACAGGCAGTAAGAGTGAGATCAAAGGGAAAGAGGAGGAGGAGGAGGAGGAGGAGGAGGAGGAGGAGGAGGAGGAGGAGGAGGAGGAGGAGGAGGAGGAGGAGGAGGAGGAGGAGGAGGAGGAGGAGGAGGAGGAGGAGGAGGAGGAGGAGGATAAGGAGGAGGAGAAGGAGGAGGAGAAGGAGGAGGGGGAGGAGGAGGAGGAAGAGGAGGAGGAGGACCAGGAGAAGGAGGAGGAGGAGGAGCAGGAGGACCAGGAGGAGGAGCAGGAGGAGGAGGAGGAGGAGGAGGAGGAGGAGGAGGACCAGGAGGAGGAGCAGGAGGAGGAGGAGGAGGAGGAGGGGGTATTAGGAAGAGGAGGAGGAGGAGGACCAGGAGGAGGACCAGGAGGAGGAGCAGGAGGAGGAGCAGGAGGAGGAGGAGCAGGAGGAGGAGCAGGAGGAGGAGGAGCAGGAGCAGGAGGAGGACCAGGAGGAGGAGCAGGAGGAGGAGGAGCAGGAGCAGGAGGAGGAGCAGGAGGAGGAAGAGCAGGAGGAGGAGGAAGAAAAACCAAAGCGAGAAGAACGGCAAGGGGAAAAGGGACGAACGGAGCGGGTAAAGTTGAAAAAGTTCCGAAGAAAGTACAGTTGCAGAAAATGAATGAAAGACAGAGTAACAAAATTTACCGAATAGGAAATACGCAAATAATAGATAGAGAAGACGAAGGCACAAGAGCGATAAGAGAAGACCAAGAACCAGGAGGGGATCCTGGTAAAGTGGAATGATCAACAATATTTCAGGAACTATCTTAGAGGGCTAGATATACTGAGAGCCGCCTATTTCAGCGGAAGTAGCAGCACCGAAGATGCTGCAACAACAGGAAGAAACAGAATCTCGGCAAAACAAGATGGTCTGGACAAACACAGCTTGAAACTCCCAGATATTCATGGCCAGCTCTTTCCGTGAAGAGTCCGGGGCCACTTATTCCGCGAATCACCGGGGCTGCTTCACTTGTAGGGCCCGAGGCGGAAGTGCGCGCGGTGAGTGGACACAGTGGCGGCGCCTCTTTGCTCGGTGCCGAGGGTGCTGGTCCCACATAAGATCAATCCCGGCATGCCCCGGGCCAAGGGTGGTGGACGCGGAGCGGCGCCATGTTCAGAGGCAGGCGATTTGTGGAGGTGCTGAGATGAAAAGGATGACGCCATCGGAGCTACCCCTCATTCCCTTGTGTGTGAAGCAATCAATCTGCCCCCCACCCCCACCACCACCTCTATGCTCATTCCACCCCTGCCCCTCTTTCCTCACTTAAAGGATTTGACCTCGGGGCTACAGCATTTCGAACATAGTTCTTTCTTGACACCCAATATATAGTCCTGAACCTCCAGTGCAAACAAAGGTCCCCTGCACAGGTTCCGACGCAGGTTCAATTGCATCCTTGGTTCACAGCACAACTCTGACAGATTCCGTTCCCTGTATAGCCATTTTTTATCTATACTTTGTTACGCTCAGTTCTTTTCCTTTTCCTCCATCCCAGACATTGTTCAACGAGAAAACTTTCATCGACGCCCCAAGAGCGCCCTTGGATGGCAGCACAGCCAGCTGCAATATGTAGCTCGAATTTGGAACATCTTTCCGCACCATGACATTTTTTGTCCAACACTACATCGTCGTATTTAACCTCTTTTCCATGATTATCAGAGCATCCTCAGATAGCAGCTTTGCTGTCAGAGAGAACTCGTATCCCAACCTAATTCAATTTCCACCTCTTCATCTTTATTCTTAGATCGTGTCTCGCAGGGAAATTTTCATCATATTTCCATTTGCATTACACGCTGTAGTGGTACGCTATCAAAAGGTCGTCTGAAAGATATCAAATCCCAGCCGTCAAACATGAATCGATTACCTAGCATCTCCACCTTCAAATTTCATCTCTAGTTCCTACTTTTTACATAATCCATTCCACAACGGTATTCCATTGACTCTGCGTTTATCCTGTCCCACAAAAGGCATTACCCATAATACCTCATGCCAATGGCACAATTCAATTTTGGAAGCACTAACGTTGCAGCAGACGTCTCGAAAAGACCCTGAGTTTAGAAATCCATCCCTGTCATGTGTCATTCTAATCCCCTTTCGGGCGTCTTTCGCCTCAGTCCTTGACCTTGTCCCCGAGGCAAATTTTGTCATGATTACAGTGTCGTTCTGGAGCCGCACTAACGAGCCGTCAGCCAGATCAGAATCCCCTACATCAATCGCCGTCAAAGTTCATTCGTGGCCTCAATATCTGCCTCCGATTCCCTTTTTACGGCACTTCCTTCGCCTTCATTGAACAGCAGCGGAGTAGCCAGCTGCAAGCTTGTCAAACCCTGTATCCATTCCCAGCAGTGGTACCTCTCATTCTACATTCCTGATATCTGTGTCCGTCTACGCTGTCTTCACAGCTGTGTAAATACACCTGCACTGATTCATTATTCGCTCCACTGGTAAATGAAGATCGCAGTAGGGCTGTCGGAAGGAACCCCTGCAATAATCGTCTCGCCATGTCGTATCGTATTTACACACTGTCACTCTACACACCCTTTAAAGTCACGAGGGCCTACCACTGATACCGGTCGCACTTTTGTTATTTCCACCACAGACTGATCCCCATCTCGTACTTGTGTCCTTGTGCAGGGCATCGAACCCTGTCCACTTAACCTCCCGTTCCCCTGCATCCGTGACCTTACTACCACTCAACTGCACTCGTTCCAATCTGACCGTCACCCTGTCAAAATCCCTGACGGACCACTGCTTTCCCTCTACCTCCTTTTATTTTCCGACCCCGACCCTCCAATCCCACAGCCATTTCTGATCATAACTCGCAAACAGCGACCTCAATCTCCACACACTGTTGCAGAGTCCAAAAGACTATCCCGCATCTCTCTCTCTCTCTCTCTCTCTCTCTCTCTCTCTCTCTCTCTCTCTCTCTCTCTCTCTCTCTCGCTAATCCTCCACTTTAAATCCATCCTGACTCTCAGCTCCAATTCTGACCCCGATTCCGACCCCTATTCTTCAGAGCGATGCTCCACCTTCACCCCATTTCCTAGCTACCATTCCTATCTCCACCCTTTAACTCATACGTTCACCCTGCTCTTTCATTCCTCCAGCTAGTCCTTTCCTTTCAACCATCCCACCCCCGAGCATCCTTCTGCTCCACACCCTAATCTCAAACCGCTCCCTCACCAGTCATTCTCCACACCACTCCATCAGCATCCCTGCGTTTCATTCTGCTGCGTGGCGTGAGGGCGAGTTGGGAGTCAACAGAGGAAGTAACCTATACGGATGTCCCTCACTCTCTCCTCTATCTGCACCAGAGACATGACTCTATATCTGGAGGGTGCCTCGCTCTTTGCCCCATTGATCGAGCAGTGAAGGAAACGACTACGATGCGTGCAGAGAAGTGTTCAGGGAAATCTTTGCGCAACCCTGTTCTTCTCTGGCGGCATCTGACCAACTGCTCCCTTCCCGGATACTGGGCGTGAAACTGCCGGAAAGACCCTTGGCAATAAAATGCTCGTATTCTCTCTCTGCGTCTTTCCTTGCCTTGCAATTGGTCCTGAGCTCGTTGAAGAGGTTTCTCTTGGCATTGTATCCGCAATACTCTAAGCACTGAGAATGTTGTTTCAAAATTTGGTTTTTTGCCGATCTCAGAAAATCTTTTGCAATTTGTAACATTCAAAATGGACACATGCACTGTCCCGACTCTCTTTTTCTAATCAGCTCACTTCATCAAACAAGTTTATAAACAGTTAAACACATTTTCTATAGCGTCTGTTTCAAAATTTTGAAACAAATAGGATGACAAAACAATTACGACACCCTTCCTCTCTTTTAAGAAATTCTTTTTTGACTTATTTCATCCCCGATCGCCACTGTACAGCTCCAAGAGAACGTTTTACTCCTGTTTAGAAGAGGTAATGTCGGTGGAGCAACATGCTCCAGGATATGAATGTGAGCTCTGTGCCGCTTCGAACGCTGCGCCCCCTGGCCGCGGGCGACTTCAGGTCCAACGCTCTAAATCTCGGCCACAGAGCGCTCACGTGGAAGAAACATTTGGAATCAGGTGATCTTCAGTTGGTAAATCTGATTATTTCGAACGCTGTTTAGAGGAACGTACTGCTTTCATCGTGCACATGAACTGCAGTTGTCATTCCCGTTATGGACAATCGACGAAACAAAATCCTACCACTTGATCTTATGATGTTATAAAAAATGAACATGTAGTTAAACATGCTGATGTGAAGTCGTTTAGAAAATAAATTTGTCGTGGTGTCTGTACCATTAGGAAAAAGGTGCTTCCACGCCAAGTTGTCACGATGACTATACGTGATGTCACTCTCATCACTGTCTTCTTCGTTGACCACCTCCATCCCATCATCTCCATGGCAACGAAATTTTTCACAGCTCCTCCTTTGCCTAGGACATGTCAACAGCTATCATTTGTCAAGACAAGGGGCTCCAGGAAGCCCTCTGGGAAGAAATGAACGGGACCGAGTGAAAGCCAGTGTTCTGACAGTTGCGGGTCCTCAGCTGATGCTGCCACTGATGCTTGGGTTATTACTGGTGTGAAGAGGGCGATAAGACATACGTGATGATGGAGCGCCAGTGACTGGGAATCTCTTCAAGCCTGACTCTGCAGTCAAGCACAAGTCGACGAGCTGATCCTCTGGCCGCTAGCATCTCGCGCCAGTTCCGCGCCCTGCCAGACCGTGAGGTAGATTGGGTGATTTTCTAGGCCGCTGCTGTTTTCCATCCTGTAATTTGCCCTGAGTACCGGGTAGCCACTGCGCCCGCGACACGGGCTCTTTCGACCTGGCTGAGAGGACTGCTGCGGATGCAGACGTCTTATGATTCCACTCTGACATCCCTTTTTTAACACAGCAGCTTCGTCCCCCCCCCAAAAAAAAAAAAAAAAAAAAAAAAACCCACACAAACCAAAACAACAAAATTACTGCCTTTGTCGACCCGGCAAGTCCTGCTCTACCTTCACGTTCTTCACTTTGCCATAAGAAGAAGTCTTCCTGGCGAGAGAAAAAAAAGGTGATGATAAAAAAACACCTGGTTGACGCATGGATGCGGGTCTATTCCTGGGCTCCTGAGAGAGTATCTTAGAGGATTTCACACCAAGAGCCTTGTTAGAGCTCGCCGTCAGGGTGGGCATCAGTAGCTTGACGAGACTGATGTTGCAGAAATGCTCCAAAGCCTTGTTTGGTCACAATTTTTGGCTCTTGAAGTACACTCTATTCGCTCATCTTGCGGGAAATAGCACCGCTTTCAGCAAACATCCAGTTTAGATTGCCTTCTCCGTGTGCACTTATATATCGTGTGTATTTAGACAAAGTTTGCGTATGGTGACACTGATGCTCGCACATCTTTAAAAGGCCAAAAACACGTGCAAAATAACAATTTACTCAAAACTATATCCAAGAAATAGCACATATTGCGTGTTTTTTGTGTGCGGACAAAATAGGAGACAAACGTTTTTTAAATTAGTTTTCCTGGATGTAAGGAGGGTTTTTGTGGCCGAGATTAAAGTAGCGAGGTGAGATATATTCAGCGTCGAAACAGTGTATTATGCACATATGTGACGAGCCACGACAAAACCAGTGCTAAGTCGCGCGGCACTATTTTGCGCTACGACTGAAAAAGGCAGGGAGGGTCACTCTGGGTGATTTTCACTTTTTGATGAAAATAGATTCTACATGGTTCAAACTATCATGCCAGTAAAGGAAACATTTTGAAGAATTATATTTTGATGGTAAAATAAAGACTTTTGTGTTATGTATTGTTTCAAAAGCTCCCTGTAATTAGCGTTAATTGCCTCATTTTAGCCGCAATAAACACACCTAAACCCTTGCAGAACCCCTTCATGTTATATACCGTTAGAAAGGCCGCTCTCTCGGCGTTCCCGCTCTGTGGATGTCGAAGAAAAATAAGGTCAGCTATTTTTGGAAACGGAGTTTGAAATACCGTTGCTAAGGTGTTTAATGTCTGAAGAGAGTAAATCTTCTGAGACCGTTTTTTCAAAATGACCGCTGCTTCAGTACCCAAATTGAAATGCCTGTAACTCCTATTCTAATTAACTCACATTGTTCATTCTTATATCAAAACAAACAGAAATGAATGCAGAATTCACAAGTATTAAAACCCTATTTTGTCCAAAAATGGACTTAGCACTGGTTTTGTCGTGGCTCGTCACATATTCTCCTCTAGAGTTTTCATGCCAGCCACTTCAAAGAAGTATGCAGTATCTATGATAAAGGCTTTGAGAAAGGGTAGCAGTAGGAATTTGAATGAATTTTTCAGCTGTCCACCCTAAACAAAGTTATTCCTTTTTCATGTTCTCCTCCTGTCCCTCTATGTAAACCGTGTAAGATGTGTCATTCTCTGTGGAATACGAATCATTCAAGTTAAAAATCAGTGACATATATCGTGAAGCTAATACGAAAGTTGATGAGATTCATAGACAATAAAAATTGTCCTAGGTTCTGTCATGATTATCGACCACAAGTTTGCACGTATATCGGAGCACAGAGGGATTGTGCACTCTCAGATCAGGGAATAGGAAGTATGCGAACAAGAATGAAACTAATGTCGGAAATTTCCTTTCATCAGAGTTAAGTTGCCCCATCTCAAACTGTATTTGGATGAGTCACAATCGAAACTCCGACAGTTTATCAAGAACCTATCAAGAAGTCGGTCACCTCTTTTGAAAGTAATCACTGAGACCACCTCGTCAGAGTCAGGGAAAAGCTACTACCGAGACATTCTGTGAACCCGAGTCAGTATTGACTCTGGCGCAGTTCGCAATGATTGCGTTATAGATTTGACCCTTAGCATTACATCATTGTGCCAAAAATAGATCGTTCTGGATAAAATATTTTCCACCTTTAACAGAAATCATTCAGATGTCAAAACTTGTTTCAACACAAACATTTTATTTGATTGAATAAACGCTTGTTTATTGCCTCAACAAGCGTATTTTTTAAAGTTTTGTCCGAATTAGTCTTAGAACTACTTTAACGGCGTATGTCAGGGAGCAGAGTGCTATCTCACAAGCTTCTCTTGTGTCCTCCTCATGTATTTTCCGGACGGGTTAGTTCCATCACGTGATGTGAACTGTGCTAGAGACTCTTTCGCCGGCAGGCGAAGTCATTAGTGGACTAGAATGCTGCCAAAGCGTCCCTAGGAGACATTGCAGTGTCCATACTGTCCTGCTGTGACCCACTTGGACACACATGAGGCAGCTTTCTCACAAGCCATCCTAAGGCATCTAGCACTCCTCTCGAGGGAACATAGTGGCGTTTCCTTTTCGAAAGGCATTTACGACATGTTCAGAAATGGCGCTCACGGCAAGCGCCTACGTGGCCAGGCTCACTGAGGAGGACAGCTTTGGACTTGGCGAGAGCTGCTGTGAGCGCTCATCCCTGAATCTGTTTTAAAAAAATACCTTTCGAAACGAATCGCGCCTCTGGTCACGTGAGAGGCTTGGATGATTCGTGAGGACTGCTTCTGAGAAGTCCGCATGTGAACATTTGAGAGACTGCGTGTTCTTGCTTCCGTTGGGCCACCACCACAAATCAGAATCCCAAACGCTGCGCGGTACCACGAGGCGGTTTCTGTTGTTTGATCAAGAAGCAAACGTAATTACTCGATTCAGTTGTCTTCTGCGCAAAATTACAAGGCAGATAACCAGTAAATAGCCAGACTTCGCGAAGCCTTTGAAAGACAAAGTCGCATATAGCAGGCATGGTGCCGGAGTACGAAGTATCATCGAGTGGAGAATTGCACAGCACAACCAAGATATATAATGAGTTGGATAGAGTCTTCTCGGAGAAACTGCTCCCAATGAAATTCTGGTAGATGAAATACATCTCTGTAATCTTGTGTGTGTGTGTGCTTGTGTGAGTGTGTGTGTGTGTGTTAGTGTGTGTGTGTGTGTGTGTGTGTGTGTGTGTGTGTGTGTGTGTTAGTGTGTGTGTGTGTTAGTGTGTGTGTGTGTGTGTGTGTGTGTTAGTGTGAGTGGGTGGGTGGGTGTTAGTGAGTATGTGTGTATGAGTGAGTATATGAGTGTTTGTGTGTGTGTGTGTGTGTGTGTGTGTGTGTGTGTGTGTATGTGTGTGTGTGTGTGTGCGTGCGTGTGCGTGTGCATCTGTGAGTTTACTCTGTGTGTGTGTGTGTGTGTGTGTGTGTGTGTGTGTGTGTGTGTGTGTGTGTGTGTGTGTGTGAGAGAGAGAGAGAGAGAGAGAGAGACAAGCTCTCCTCTTGTTTTTATGACACTATTTGCAAGTCTGGGTCACGAGTTTCCTGACGTCCCAGCACCTGTCACACGTTGCATAAGGCGAGCGCCCAGGTGCGCTTTGCCGCGTTAAGCATTACAGGTAAGGGAGCGTTAAGCATTACAGGTAAGGGAGTGTTAAGCATTACAGGTAAGGGAGCGTTAAGCATTACAGGTAAGGGAGTGTTAAGCATTACAGGTAAAATATCGTTAAGCATACAGGTAAGGGAGCGTTAAGCATTACAGGTAAGGGAGCGTTAAGCATTACAGGTAAGGGAGCGTTAAGCATTACAGGTAAGGGAGCGTTAAGCATTACAGGTAAGGGAGCGTTAAGCATTACAGGTAAGGGAGCGTTAAGCATTACAGGTAAGGGAGCGTTAAGCATTACAGGTAAGGGAACGTTAAGCATTACAGGTAAGGGAGCGTTAAGCATTACATGTAAGGGAACGTTAAGCATTACAGGTAAGGGAACGTTAAGCATTACAGGTAAGGGAGCGTTAAGCATTACAGGTAAGGGAGCGTTAAGCATTACAGGTAAGGGAACGTTAAGCATTACAGGTAAGGGAGCGTTAAGCATTACAGGTAAGGGAGCGTTAAGCATTACAGGTAAGGGAGAGTTAAGCATTACAGGTAAGGGAGCGTTAAGCATTACAGGTAAGGGAAACTGGGTCAGAGCGCCTCGAAGCGTTCGCCTTGTACAACGAGTGGCTGATACTCCCCGACTGAAGATTTCCTGTGACGTGGGCACTGCTGACGAAATGGCCTCACGGAGAAACGGCTGCCTGCCCACATTTACTGTGTGCGCAGTGGACCGCCCACGCAGGTTTTATTGGTGCTAACGATGCAGTGCTACCATCTCCGGCCAGGCAGGAAACGGTGTAATCGTTTCTGTGCAGATACAAGTATGTGGACCTTTCCGTAACTTAGAACACGTCCGCCTACATTTCAGTATTACCACTACCTTTTTCCCATTGGGAACTTTTGTTCGACCTCGCCCTCTAACACTGTTTTCTTTCATTGTTTTCATTTTTTATGTTCACATCGCCTTTTTTCTCTTCCATTCCTCTATTTCACTTTACTCCCTGTACCTACGCCGTTTCCCCACCTCTCCCTTTCTGCATGTCGGAACAATGCAATCTATTCACTCATCTGTTCCCAGCCTCCAGCACGAGTGTGGCCATGTAAAATAGAAGAATATGAATCATTACAATCAGTGTAGGGTTACCACGGACACCAACGCTGCATCGTGCCGCCACAATGTGCCCCCACTTGTTGGCACTCTTCGACTTCAATGATCCGGTCAGGAGAGCTCTTGATGCCGTACACATTGCACTGTGCCTACGTTCGCTGGCCTTGCATTTCCTGCTTCAAGTCAACAACCTTCCTGTCTTCTAGACCTGCATTTTCTTCTTCTTTTCTTCCTGTTACTCCTTTTCTGTTTGTTCCTGTCTCACTTCTTCTTTCTTTTCCTCCTGCGCAATATCTTTTGCATTATCCTCATCCTCCTCTTGCTCCTCCTTCTGCTCCTGCTCCTCGTCTTCCTCCTCCTGCTTCTACACTTCCTGCTTCTCCTGCTCCTCCTGGTTCTCCTGCTCCTCCTGCTCCTGCTCCTACTGCTCCTGCTCCTCCTGCTCCTCCTGCTCTTCCCCCTCCTCCTCCCTCCTTTAACTCCTGCTCCTCCCACCCCCCTCCTACTCCTCTTCCTCCTGCCCCCTCTCTCCCTCCCCCTCTTCCTCCTCCTGGTGCTGTTCTTTCTTCTTCTCTAGGCATTCCAGTAATTCAGTCTTTATCTCCTGTGTTACCTCTTCCCACCCTCGCGTCACCCCCACCTCACCACAACCACCACCACCACCACCCCACCCCATCTCGCCCCTTTATATTCCTCCTGCTGTTCCGCCTAAACTAAACCATTTCGTACTCTTTACCCACCCCTTCCTCTTGCTTCCTCCCTACGTCTTCCTTCTTCCTCAGCTTCTACCGCAGCTGCTCTTTATTCTGTTTCTTTCTATAAATGTCACCTTCGCTCCTCCCCCAGTCATTTGTTAAGGAATTGGCAAATACTCACTTTTTCATTTCTTGTTCAATCTTGTCTGAGCGAGGCAGCCCTACTTTGGAGGAGGAAGCTGATCCGACAGGAAATAGCGACTCCACTGTGTGAAACGGACACCACGCCTTAAGCACGTCTCTCTACCGGCAGACGTATGAAAGGCGTCCAAAAATGGAAACAAATCGACAGGGGGAGGAAAGGTGGGAGCATATCACACACACACACACACAGAGAGAGAGAGAGAAAGAGAGAGAGAGAGAGAGAGAGAGAGAGAGACAGAGACAGAGACAGAGAGAGTCAGACAGACAGACAGACAGACAGACAGACAGACAGACAGACAGACAGACAGACAGACAGACAGACAGACAGACAGACAGACAGACAGACAGACAGACAGACAGACAGACAGACAGACAGACAGACAGACAGACAGACAGACAGACAGACAGACAGACAGACAGACAGACAGACAGACAGACAGACAGACAGACGATGATTGATTGATTGCTTTATTGCAGTCAACGGCCCATCAGACAATTTTACAACATACATGCTATGAACATTCTATTTTTAAAATGTATACTTTACACATCATCGTTATGTACAGCTTTAAAATAATCGTGTAACCTTCCTTAGGAATGGCTACAATACTAATGCATTTCAGACTGGAGTGACGGATTAAAAAGGCAGTGTACACAATAGGAAATTGGCTTTGCGCGTTTCTAAGTTGAGAAAAGTCACAGTAGGTACAATATTAATACTGTTGGGTAGTACGAGATGAACAACTCCTGACTAGTTTTCTTTCAACGACAGATTTCTTGTACAGACAGACAGTGAGAGACAGAGAGAGACAGACAAACAAACAGACAGACAGAGAGAGAGAGACAGACAGACAGACAGACAGACAGACAGACAGACAGACAGACAGACAGACAGACAGACAGACAGACAGACAGACAGACAGACAGACAGACAGACAGACAGACAGACAGACAGACAGACAGATAGACAGAGACAGATGGATCGATTGATTAAACTTTATTTTTCAAGGGAAATACACGAATTAGGCATAACTGCCTATCTTCCATCCAGCCCTTGTTGATAACAAACAAACAAATCCAATCCCATCCCCCACCCCTACCCACCCACCCACCCTCTATCACACACAGAATTCACACAATAACACATGTTACAATCAATTCATGGTAACGAAATACCACGTTGAAAATAGCCACAAAGTGAATTTAGAATAAGAAGAAAGTATCTAGGATGACTGCATAAGAAAAGTATGTAGTTTCAATTTAAATTTCTCTAAAGATTTCGCAATTTTCAGAGAATTGGATAGTGTGTTCCACATAGTAGCCCCTGAATAAGATAGGCTATGTTTAAACAAATCAATCCTAGGTTGTGGTATTATAAAGTTATGTACAAGAATATTTGAATGTTGGAATAAGTTTATCAAATAATCAGGCACATCACAATCATTAATTCTTTTCAATAAGACACATTTATTGAATTGTAAATGCTTATGAAAAGACAATATGTTAAGTTCTTTCATTTTGTCATTTGTAGATAGTGAACTATCTGTTTTCATAAGCTTAGAGGCTCTTCGATACAATGATTTCAGCCTTTTCAAGTTAGCGTCACTACAGCCATCCCAAATTGTTGACGCATAATTAACGTGAGATAATATAATTATGAGCATGAAAGAAGATTTTGCAAGTTTGAAAGTCAACAATAATTTATGTCTTAATTTGGAGAGAAGAAATAGATTAATTGATATTTTTTTACAAATATAATCAATGTGTGATTGCCATCCTAAATGATCATTAATTATTACACCAAGAACTGTGTGCTCAACAATTTTTTCGATTCTCAAACAATCAAGAACAAGAGGAAGAGATAAAGGATATATTTGATGTTTTTGTCTCGTAGTTACCACCATAGATTTCGTTTTGGAAGGATTAATGACCATATGATTCAAAGAGCACCAGGAACGTATTTCATCCAGGCTCCTTTGAAGTTTTACTGCCACACATTCAGTCCTGACACCTGAGGTTGAAAGTGTTACATCATCAGCAAACATATCACATGTAACCTATTTATCAGAAATATGTAATGGTAGGTCATTGATGAATAGGCAGAACAAAAGAGGACCTAAGACAGAACCTTGTGGCACACCCACTTGTAAATGGCCACAAAAAGAAGCATGTCCATTGAAATAGACATACTGATGTCTGTCTTTCAAGATAGATTGAAAGAATTTCACCGTGTTACAACCATTTAGATATTGTGATACTTTTTCAATTAAAATGTCATGATGAACCATGTCAAACGCTTTCTTTAGATCAAGAAAGATTGAACCAATCAACTGTGACCTATTAATGGCACATAGCCAAGAGTCAATCAATCGAGTTAATGCTGTGACAGACAGACAGACAGACAGAAAAACAGATACACAGACAGACACAAAGACAGAAAACAGACACACAGACAGAGAGAGAGAGAGAGACAAACAGACAGACAGACAGGCAGGCAGGCAGGAAGGCACGCACGCAGGCAGACAGACAGACACACAGACAGACCGACAGACAGACAAACAGACAGACACACACACACACACACACACACACACACACACACACACACACACACACACACACACACACACACACAGAGGAAACACACAAAAACAGACAGACACACACAGACACAAAGACAGACACACACACACACACACACACATAGACAGACAGACACACACACAGCCAGACACACAGACAGACACACACACACACACACACACACACAGACACACACACAGACAGACACACACACAGACAGACACACACAGACACTCACAGACAGACAGACACACACAGACAGACACACAGACAGACACACACAGACAGACACACAGACAGACACACACAGACACACAAACAAACACAGACAGACAGACAGACAGACAGACAGACATACAGACAGACAGACACATAGACAGACATACAGTCATACAGAGACAGACAGACAGACAGACAGACAGACAGACACACATACAGACACACAGACAGACAGAAAGACAGACAAACAGACAGACTCACAGACACACAGACAGGCAGACAGACAGACACACAGACACACAGACACACAGACACACAGTCAGACAGACACACAGACACACAGACAGACAGACACACAGACAGAGAGACAGACATACAGACAGACAGACAGACAGACAGACAGACAGACAGACAGACAGACAGACAGACAGACAGAGAGGCACACACACAGACACACACACAGACAGACAGACACACACACACACATACACACACACACACACACACACACACACACACACACACAGACACACAGACAGACAGACAGACAGACCGACAGACAGACAGACAGAAAGACAGACAGACAGACAGACAGACACACCGACAGACACACAGACACTCAGACAGACACACAGACACACATACACACGCACACAGACAGACAGACAGACAGACAGACAGACAGACAGACAGACAGACAGACAGACACACAGACACACAGACAGGCAGACAGGCAGACAGACAGACAGACAGACAGACAGACAGACACACAGACACACAGACAGACAGACAGACACACAGACAGACACACAAACAGACACGCAGACACACAGACACACACTCAGACACACAGACACACACACAGGACACACACACACACAGGACACACAGACACACACAGGACACACAGACACACACACAGGACACACAGACACACACACAGGACACACAGACACACAGACACACACACAGGACACACAGACACACACACAGGACACACAGACACACACACAGGACACACAGACACACACACAGGACACACAGACACACACACACAGGACACACAGACACACACACAGGAC
>JAWQFJ010009698.1:7500-15000 GCA_034096865.1 Theodoxus fluviatilis | reverse complement strand
GTCAGGCAGAAACGAAATCCCGATTATCGTATATGGAAGAACACTTGGAGAAACTCGAGCTTGCAAACAGAAAAGACAACCTTATTTTGTACAATGTCCCTGAAGAAGCCAATGAGTCCTCGGAAGCCTGTGAGAACAAGTTTCTTGAAACAGTGAATCATGTACTGCCCAACTGCCTTGAGAAGAAAGATGTGCGTCACGTTCGCCGTATCGGGACGGCTACGGAGGGAAAACAACGTCCTCTTCTAGCGACCCTGAACAAAACGACTGACAAGATCGCCATTCTTCGAAGCAGGAAGGAACTTCAAGAAAGCGGCGTTGGGGTTTCCGGAGACCGGACCCCCCGGCAGAGCGAGAGAGAGAGAGAGAGAGAGAGACAGACAGACAGACAGACAGACAGAGAGAGACAGAGAGAGAGAGAGAGACAAAGAAACAGAGACAGAGAGACAAAGAGACAGAGAGACAAAGAGACAGAGAGACAGAGAGAGACCGACTGAGAGACAGACTAATAGAGAGAAAGAGAGACAGAGAGATACAATGAGAAAGAGAGAAAGAGATAGAGAGAGAGAGAAACAGTCATACAGAGACAGAAAGAAAGAGACAGACATACAGAGAGAAAGAGGCAGAGAGAGAAACAAAGAGAGAGAGAGAGAGATAGAGAGAGAGTGAGAGAGAGAGAGAGAGAGAGAGAGAGAGAGAGAGTGAGAGAGAGTGAGAGTGACTGTGATGGGGAAAGTTGTTTCCCAGATATCACTTGAGATAGGCTTGGTTTTGTGGGTTAGTAATCCGACGTCTGTGTGCGTTTTTGCGCTGGAAGTTTTGACGTGAGTAGAATTTGAGTTCTGTCCCTAGGGTGGTGAGCGATGTTTTGCTCTGAAGGCTGAATAATGCTGAGTTCGTGTGTAAATCTAGAGACGATGGCTATGTTAGCGAAGGAAAGGTTAGCATTCAGTGGCTGATCGCCTGCAGTGAGTCTGCCACAGCCATGAGAGGGGAGAGGTCGTTCTGTCGTCTGCCTGCCCACAACGATGAGAGAAGAGAGCAGAGAGCCTGCCTTGAATAGGCGTGAGTCTGCCGTCAGTATGACTAGAAGTTGCCTACGGTGAAGAGTCTGCCTTGAAGCTGCTGAGTTTGGAGAAGAGAGAAGAGGCGGACGAAGCAACTCCAAGTGAAGACGGACAGAGAGAGAGAGAGAGAGAGAGAGAGAGAGGCAGAGAACGGACAAAAAGGTGGAATGTTGGTGTGGACATGTTTACGGGACGATAGTTTTTACTTATTAAGGGCTGACCTGCGCGATTTTACGTTATAATAGTAGAAGGCTGATCGATACGTGTTTTATGTTTATAGTGAAGGCTGAGCGAGATTTTACTTGTGCTGCGGTGTTTTATATTGTTGTCTCCCTTGGGAGTGAAATAGCTGGAGAAGTAGGTGTACATTTTTATGAAACTGAGGTTATCGAGGATGTTGTGGTGGATCCAGATAACGGAGTAACATTATTTTACTTTTATTTTTCTTTTCTACCCATGTTACGGCATGTTTTTGGTGAGTTTGTCATAAAGACATGTATTGAACCCTGGGACCGTGTTATTTCGTTTATGGATCCCCGTAACAGTTACAGAGAGTGAGAGACAGACACACAGACAGACAGGCAGACGGACGGACGGGCGGTTGGACGGACGGATGAACAGACAGACAAACAGAATCAGAGAAAGAGGCAGACAGACAAACCGTCAGACAGAAACAGAGAGACAGACAGACAGAGAGACAGACAGACAGACAGACACACAAACAAACAGACAGACGAACAAGCAGACAGACAAACAAGCAGTCACACACACACAGGCATACAGATACAAGGACAGACACACATACACAAAGACAGGCACAAAGACAGTCACACAGAGAGACACAAATACAGAGAGAAACAGAGACAGACACAAATACAGATAGAAACAGACAGAAAGACAGACGGACAAACGGACGGACGGACGGACAGACAGACAGACAGAAACAGAGATAGAGACAGACAGGGAGAAGCAGAGAGAGACGGACGGCAGGACGACGGACGGACGGAGAGTAACAGATTGAGAGAGAAAGCTTTGCTACTGTCATAACTATTTTTGAATGAAAGGGCAAAAAAGCGAACCAAGAGGAGAAAACCGTTGTTCTCTAGTTGCGGAACACCAAGAACGTAAACACACGATATCACTTTCTACATTTAAATCTGCTGCCATCCTCTAATCTCAGCCGCCCCATGCTTGTAGGCAGAAGTGTAAGTATTCAGCCTGCTTCTCTCAGCCTGCGTCTTCCTCTTGCAGACGTCAACGAGTGCAGCTCCAACCCCTGTCAGAACGGAGGGACGTGTCGTGATGGAGTCAACTCCTACACCTGTACCTGTGCCCCAGGATACACGGGCAACAACTGTCAAGGTGAGGTCATAGTTCACTAATGCCACAAAGCCATGGCGATCTTTTTAGCAAAGTTGAAATTGTTGTCCATGGTGCAGGTTGTGTGTGTGTGTGTGTGTGTGTGTGTGTGTGTGTGTGTGTGTGTGTGTGTGTTACGGGGATGCACAAACGAAATAACAAGGTCCCAGGGTTACTTACAGATCTTTATAGTTTCAGCATAAAACAGGCCCGTAACAGGGGTAGAAAAGAAAAAAAAATAAAAAAGAATGTTACATTGGTATCTGTCTCAACCACAACATCCTCAATGACCCTCACTTTCTTATAAAATTTACATCTACTCGTCCTCTACTCCACTCCCAATGGGAACAAGGAAAAAGCACAGCAGCACAAGTAAAATATCGGTCAGCCTTCTATTATAAAACATAAAAGCACGTAGGTCAGCCCTTGACAAGTAAAACTATCGACCCGTATAAACGTTCGCACCAACCTTCCACCTCTGCCCGCTCTCTGCCTCTCTCTCTCTCTGCCCGTCTCTGCTGTGGTTGTGGAGCCGATCTCTTCTCTTCGTCTGCTTCTCTCTTCGGTGCTTCGCCCTCCTCTTCTCTCTTCTTCTCACCCAGCAGGCGGACCGATCTCTTCTTCTCTCCTCTCCTCTCCTTACGCCGACTCTAGGCAGACTGTAGGCAGACTCAGGCAGACTCAGGCAGACTGATCGCTGTCTTCTCGCTCTCTCTAACATAGCTATCGGCTCACAACCAACTCACGACCTAACTTTTCTCACCACCGTTCAGACCCCAGAGCGAACACCGCTCACCACCCCGGGTCAGAACTCAATTTCTACTCACTCCAACCCTTCCTTTCAATTCCTATACATCCGTCGGATTACTAACCAGCAAAAAACCACGTCTCTCTCAAGTAAGATACTTTCGAAACCCATTTCCCCATTACAGTGTCTGTGTGTGTGTGTGTGTGTGTGTGTGTGTGTGTGTGTGTGTGTGTGTGTGTGTGTGTGTGAATGTGTGTCAATGCGTGTGTGAGAGGGAGTGTGAGAGTGTATGTGTATGATTGTGTGTGTGTGTGTGTGTGTGTGTGTGTGTGTGAGAGAGAGAGAGAGAGAGAGAGAGAGAGAAGAGAGAGAGAGAAAGAGAGAGAGAGAGAAAGAGAGAGAGAGAGTATGTGTGTATGTGTGTGTGCTCGTTTGCGTGTGTGTGAGTGTGTGTGTGTGTGTGTCTGTGTCTGTGTGTGTGTGCCCCTGTGTGTTTGTGTGTTTGTGTGTGTGTGTGTGTGTGTGTGTGTGTGTGCTTGTTTGCGTGTGTGTATGTGTGTGTGTGTGCATGTGTGTGTGCATGTGTGTGTGTGTGCATGTGTGTGTGCATGTGTGTGTGTGTGTGTGTTGTGCACGCACGCAGCCTGACCTTGTTGCCAATGACTTTATTCATCAGAACTTAAGCTATGGTTTCCCCCTAGACACCAGTGAAGCAATTATCAAAAGTTATGGCCTACAGTGCCAGGGAAGATTTGATCTCTAAGCCAACACAGCCTTGTTGACTATGCGTGGTAATGTACCCGGTCAGAAGCTACAGCACACGTTCACATTTCGATGAAGTATACTTGTAATCTTTCCTCTGCATTTAAGAAGTGAAACTTTGTTCCATTCTAGTTCTAGTTAACTCAGATATGTAAATACAAAGTTAGTGCACCCAAAAATAAAACTGTTAAGTCTTTTGCGGTTACGAAATGGCAGATTGCTTGGTTTGTTGTATTTGTTTGGTTGCAATAGGCTGGATAGTTGAGAGCGGGACACAAACACAGTTTGGTTTGAGCAATGCCCGCCTGACATTAGTGTAGCATTGCTACTACAGTCGCCAAAGCTTCAGGACGTAGCTTCAGTATAACAGGCAATGTTTGGTGTGAGCATTTGAATAGTAGCAAGAATTAAAAACTTTCCTTAGATATTGTATGTGTGAGAGTCAAAGAAAACATCATACAGTTTTGCTGCTCAGTTTTTGTGTCATTATCGCTCTCTTATCGTGTTATCCGTCTCGACGATTTCCAATAAAAGTGTATTTCTTGCTTTTTGGAAGCCGCTGAGAGAAAGAGAGAGAGAGAGAGAGAGAGAGAGAGAGAGAGAGAGAGAACTTTGATACTGTCGTGCATATTTTTGAATGGAAAGGCAAGAAAGCGAACAAGGAGGGTGAAAACCTATCTTCTTTAGTTGCAGGAACACCAAGAACGTAAACACACGATATCACAATCTACATTTAATTCTGCTGCGATCCTCTAGTCTTAGCCGCCACATGCCCGAACGCAGAAGTGCAAATATTCAGCCTGCTTCTCTCAGCCTGCGTCTTCCTCTTGCAGACATAGACGAGTGCAGCTCCAACCCCTGTCAGAACGGAGGGACGTGTCGTGATGGAGACAACTCCTACAGCTGTGGCTGTGCCCCAGGATTCTTGGGCAACAACTGTCAGGGTAAGGTCACATTTCCACAGATAGCTTCAGCACGTTCTCGGCATGCTGTTAGTAATACAACTTATACAACCCCGCTGCCCATTGATACGAGGTCTCCCCTCCCCCATTTAATCTATTGATTTCAGCAAATCTGTTATTCAACATGACCATAGAAGCATAAATTACTTTGAACATTTAGGAAATATGTTTTCTTCTTCTATTATTAAATGGATTTTTTTAAAGCGCCAATAGCTTTCATGTCAATGACGTGATTCAAAGAGACATCCATGATTCAGTGGAAAGTACATGTACATGGACCCCAGCATTCCTGGAAACGAGGCATAAAAATAAGTATTGTGTGTTTACTTTGAATATTTATATATTAATATTGAAATGAGTTCAAGAAAGATCCAAATATGTCATGACGCAAGTTTCCCTTTCGCGTATTTCTGTTTTATCATCAAAGTTCAAGTTTGTTCTCACCCTTGCCCTTCAACTCCAGCAAATCGACCATATAGCTGGAGTTGAGTCTGCAGTAGCAGTGTCTCCATAACCTACCGTACATCCACAACGCTGACATGGCGTTTCCAATGTCAACAAACGAGTAACACAAGAAGGTTAAAGTAAATTTCCCAAAAGTCAGCACATCTTGAAGGCATGGCAACGACTTTGAACCGACACCACGCAGGCACGCACGGGCGCATGCACACACGCATGCACGCATTGCAAAGTTTGCAGCTGGTACTCACTTTCTGGGACAGGAGTTGCCTGGGATTAATTTACTACGTCGCCTCATGATAGAATGAATTAAAACTATTATTTTATTTATAGGGACAACAGCTTTTAAACTACCAGTAAATGGTATTGCTGTTGCTCCGAAGGCCTTTTTGAATGGCCTGAAACATATGCGCTTCTTGTGGCGATGGTCACCAATTCAGCCTTACAATTCTCTGGGATGTTGGATACGTTAAAGACTTTCTTGTGTTGCTTATAACAATAGAATAGAATGCTTAATTTTGCATATGAGCATCGACCATTTTCAGCTAAGAGTGCTCTTGAAAGAAAAAAAGCAGCAGCTTAGCACTCAATATCACCTGGGTTTGCTTCCAACAAATAAAACCTCCAGAAAGCAACTCGTCCGTTGAAGAACTATGGCGTGGTTAGGTGGTTCGAGCAAAGGACCATCCCGCAGCAGGGTTTCGTGTTATGTTCTCGTTACTTTCTTTGCAGATGTCGATGAATGTTACCTCAATCCCTGTCAGAACGGAGGGATTTGTCGTGATGGAGTCAACTCCTACACCTGTTTCTGCGTCCTAGGATTCACAGGAATCAATTGCACAACAAGTAGGCTATTTCCATCTGGAGTGTACGGTAACATACATTTAAGGGATTTATTTGTGTTGTATGTGTATCACAGATTAAAAGTCTGTCTGCGAATTCTTTTGCTTTTAAGTGTGTGTTTTTTTCTTCAACGGCATTACATGAGGTAGCAGAAACGCAAGGGTCTGACCTCACAAGGAATGGAAATCTTCTCAGCTGCATCACGTGAGACAGAGAGCAGTGAGCACAATGATTCTTCATGTTTTCTTTAACTTCTTGTTGGGTTTGCCACAGACATCAACGATTGCAGCCCAAATCCTTGTCAGAATGGAGGGACATGTCAAGATGGAGTCAACTCCTACAACTGTAGCTGTGCCCCAGGATTTGAGGGAACCAACTGTTCACAAAGTAAGCCATTTGCAGCCATTCGCTCTACTCCACTCCATGTAAATCCCTATTTACCTGAGTAACAAAGCTCGAACTGAATTCATTCCCGTTGTGCTGAGTGCACAAAGAAGCATGCGGACGTCGCAAATGACAGTAGATATCTCCAGCACTTTCAGCAAGAGCAATGGATCGATTTATTGTAGACTGCAACGTCGTCTCTAATCCTTATTACGATGCGCGAGTGGGATAGCGATCTTTTCCCCTGCAGTCTGGCTCGCAGTTTGACGCCTATTTCTAGCGCTTACTGTCAGTTTATAAATGTGATATCAGCATTTTCACTTAGCGATAACTCAGATGTGGGACTATATTGAAAGCTCACACTTTGCGAAAAAGTTGATATTAATGCTGCATAGTTTTGTCTATGAATTACCATGAACCATGATTCTCGACCTTTATTAAAGAAGCTGTTGACAACCACCAGGACTTCTTAGTGGATGGCAAAGGAGCTCAACACATTGCGGCTTCTTTTGTCCCCCAAAGTTTTGACTAAGTTCTCTCAATCTTGTCATACATTTAGACTGGACGTATGCACGCGATTACGTGATCTTTTATGTACATTTAGTTGGCGATGTTGCTATCGTCCTTATCCCAATAATAAACTACGGTAATGAAACATTCAGAGACTAATGGCTGGTTATCAGAACGTTCATATCAGAAAGGTTCATCGGAAATCTGCAACTATAAATTCATACAAAGACTATTTTCTTTTAGAATTGTAGCTTGTCATTCAGTCCATACCTCTACAGCCTGCAGGGGAGGTCACTAAGGCGAAGACTGCAGCATGGACTGCAGTCCCCACTGCCTGCACTCTCAGCACTCCATCACGTGACGGGACTGTGCTTGAGGGCTGAAGGCTGCAAGGACTGGTACCGAG
>JAWQFJ010009698.1:0-2500 GCA_034096865.1 Theodoxus fluviatilis | reverse complement strand
CAGTGCCAGGTCGTCTGCAAAATCCAGGTCGTCTAGGGAAGTGAAGAGAGTCCATCGTATGCCTCTCTGGGCATCTTTCGTGGTGTTCCTCATCACCCAGTCGATGGCAAGGTTGAACAGAATCGATGACATTACACAACCCTGTCTGACCCCTGTTTTCACTTGGAAGCTGATGTTGTTGTCTCCGACTGTGCAGGAATAGTTCTGGTAAAAACTCCTCACCATCTGGACCAGCTTCGGGGGTATTCCATAGTGCCTGAGAATCTTCCAAAGGCTGGCCCTGTGCACGCTGTCAAACGCTTTCTGAAAATCCACAAAGTTGACGTAAAGTTGTCTTTGCCACTCTGTGCACTGCTCGATGATGTTTCTGAGTGCAAAGATCTGGTCGATGCATCCCTTGTTTTTTCTGAACCCGGCTTGTTCTTTTCTCAGCTTCTCATCCGCGCTGTCTGAAATCCTCTGTATGATGATTTTGGCGAGGATCTTGCTTGGCACTGATAGTAATGTAATACCCCGCCAGTTGTTACAGTCATTCAGTGCACCTTTCTTGGGCAATTTGATGATAATGCCTTTTGTCCAGTCGCTGGGCACTTCTTCCTTCTTCCAAATTTCTTCAAACAATGGTTGTAATATTGCTGCTGATGTCTCTGGGTCAGTCTTGAAGAGTTCTGCATTCAAGCCATCTCCTCCTGGGGCTTTGTTGTTTTTTAGAGTCTTAATTGCTCTGATTATTTCCTCCTTTGTGGGTGGCTCTATGTTGATGTCTAGATCTTCCTCAGCTTCCTCTATTTCTGGTGTGTTTTCAGGATCTGGTCTGTTTAGTGTTTCCTGAAAGTGTTCTGCCCACCTTTCTTCAATTTCCTTCTCTGTTGTTAGAAGTTTGCCTTGTTTATCTTTCACTGGGCCTGCGCTTGCTGATTTGAACTTACCGCTTATCTGTTTGGTGATTTTATACAGGTTTCCCTGCTCTCCTTTGGTCGCCGCTTCTTCTGCCTGTGTAGCAAGTTCTTCCATGTATTCCCTTTTGTCCTTCCTTGCTAGTCTTTTCACTTTCTTGTGGGCTTCGGAGTATTCCTGTTGGTATCGTTCTTTCAGGCGTGCTGACTTTGCATCTGTCACTCTCTTCTTGATGTTTCGTCTCTCCTCGATGGCTGTCCATGTTTCCTGCTGGATCCACTCTTTTCTTTTCTGCCCAGTCCTGTATCCCAAACATGACTGACTGCTCTCTGTATAGATCCCCTCAATCTTTTTCCATGCAGCGTCAACAGTTGAGTTTCTGGTATTTTCCTCTTCCTCTTGTAGATCTTGCAGCGCTTGGAATTTGTTTTTTTATTTCTAGGGAGAACTTTGTCCTGATTTGGGGCATCTTCAATTTGTCGATGTTGAAGCGCTGTGATGTTTTTGTCTTCGCACCAGCCTTCCTCAGCTTTAGCTTGATGTTTGCTACAACCAGGTGGTGATCGCTTCCTACGTCCGCTCCTCTCCTCACCTTCACATCTTGCAGTGATCTTCTCCACATTCCGTTAATCATCAGGTGATCAATCTGGTTTTGGTCTCTGTTGTTGGGTGAGCACCACGTTAGCTTGTGAATGGTGCGATGTGGAAAAAGGGTTCCGCCAATTACTAGGTTGTTCAATGTGCAGAAGTCAGCCAATCTCTCTCCATTTTCGTTCATGTTTCCACATCCATGCTTTCCCATAGTTCTTGTGTAGTGCTCGTTGTTGTCTCCTACTTTGGCATTCAGGTCTCCCATGACGATGACAAGGTCATGGCTTGGCACAGATTCCAACTCGCTCTGAAGGATTTCGTAAAATGCATCTTTTTCTTCTTCTTCTGCATCATTTGTTGGTGCATAACACTGTAGCAGTGAGATGTTCACCTGCTTGCCTCTGAGTCTGACTTTTATGAGCCTGCTGTTTACTGGCTTCCATTCTAGCAAGCATTTCTCAACTCCCTTCCTCAGGATCACAGCTACTCCTTCTCGGTGTTGGTCGTCATCTCTTCCTGAGTAAAAGACATTCTCACCCGTGTTCGTCCTCAGGCTGCCAGTCCCAGTCCATCTGCATTCGCTGATTCCCAATGCATGCAGGTTGTAGCGTCGCATCTCTGATGTCACCTGCGCAAGTCTGCCGGTGTCGTACATGGTCTGTACGTTCCAAAACCCAATCTTCATCTTTGTTTTCGCTGTGTTCAAAGCATCCCTGGTCGTGTCAGCAGCTTCCTTACGGCTTTCACTGCTGGCAGTCATACAAGTCCCGGGCTGGGACTCAGGCGCTCCTTCCACATCAGTGTTGATTTCCTTTGTCGCTGTTTCTGTAACAAGCTTGGTTTTACCAGTTAGAGTAGTTGGCCCTAAGCTGAACCCCCAACCTGGAGGACCAGGGTGCACATTTTCGTCAGGCCTCTACCTCACGCGGACCTGTCCGGCATGGTTGGACCTACCAGGAACACAATGTTCCCGCCGGCTTAGCTCCGGAGGTTGTCAAAGCACGCAAACCCC
>JAWQFJ010009697.1:17500-22502 GCA_034096865.1 Theodoxus fluviatilis | reverse complement strand
TGTGATGAATGGAGAGATTTTGTTGTAAGTTAGTTATATGAATAAGTATATGAGCCAGCCAGCTCTCAAACCTAGCTTTAGATAACCCAGCCAGCAGTTAGGAAATTGTGTCAGGGTGGGATTTTGAAAAGGACAAAGGAGATTTGAACGTTTCTACTGCGTCGTGCCTGTGCCAAAAATAGGACTGGTCAGTGTGTGTAGACAAAGGAGCCCAGTCTCGTGACGCCGGCCTCTGATGCAGGTCGCGTCATCCACATCTCGTGACCAGAGGAGACAAAAGAATCCGGCTTGTAAACAAGGTCCCATGACCGGGGTCTCGTGATGAGGGCAAGATGGCGTCTGGAGCGCGATTGGTCAGCACCGGACACTGAGTGCATCTATAAAACCCTCCCCGACCCTCTCCCTCTCTCTCTTCCTGCCAACACCTCGCGCCACACCTGCCCGCCGCACCTGACCGTGCGACGGAAAGCGCTGGAGGTCAACCAGAGGGGACGGAATGCGAATCCGCCGCCCAGCCGAGAGAGCATCAGGCAGTCATGCCTGATTAGCCCCGACCCCCGCCTGCCCACGGTTCAAGCCTCAACGCCCGCCCCCACGCCAATCGCCATGACGAGGCAACTGACCACGCCAAGCCCGACCTACTCCACGTTTCACCTAGGAGGGGAGACGAAAGATGGAACCCTCCCTTCCACCAGCCTCACGCTTCAACGAGCCCTGACCAGGCTATAAATAACCCGACGTTAATGGCCCACCGTTTCTTCACCCTGTCAGAAAGACACTTCATTCAACGGCGGTCAGCAGAGACTGACTCAATCAGATAAGTTGTATCACAAAAGCTGGCTGGCTAAACCTTACATTTTGATACCTTAAATTAGTTACCTTAAGAATTATCATTTCATCTGTATTATTAAACGTCATCTTTAAAGTTCAATTCACACTTTCTCCTCTGTACGGTCTTGTTCACTTGCATGGCATGGAATGAATGAAAGAATGTTATGGAACGGTAAGCAAAACCCCTAGACCGATCTCTCTTGAATGGGAGATAAAGAGCCCCGTTCGTAACAATTGGGTAGCTCAGTCCGAGATTTGAATCATTGGTAAAACTTTGTAACAGTTGAAATATTCATAAGAGATTTGAATCAATCATTCCATCCACTGTAATAGAAATTTGAGCTGTGAGAAACTGTTTTTCTAGAATATTGACCTATTGGAAAAGAGTGAGCGAGCTGTGTTTCTGAACGAAAGATTGTGTTGTCAACTCTGTTACTTTGACTTGCTTTACCTGTGAAAGGAGCTCATGCATTTCATTGTGTACTGATCAGACTGACAATCGACGTGACATTTTTGCTTAGGTGATGACAGTTAAGAATTAGAATTTTGGACAACCTTAGCTGAGTTTGAAGATAAGTCATGGACACAGTTACGAACTTTATCACCAACTTAGATGTACAAATCCTAAGTAATGCAACAAAGAAAGAATTGTTGCAGATTGCCGAGCACTTTGAAATCAGTATCAAAAAAGGGAGGGTTGAGATCATCAGAGCACAATTGATAGAGGGTCTGAGAAACAAGGAAATTCTTGTAGATTCAGGGAAGGAGGCAGAACTTGATTTTAACATGGCAAGTCTAAATCAAGCAGAAGAACAAGAAGGTCCAAATTCCGGTCGTTCGACACCAGGGAGTAGAAATGGACTGGCAAGCAGGCCAGATCCATTAGAACTTAGGAAGCTTGAGATGCAGCATGAGATAGCACTAAAGCAGCATGAGATGCAGCAGGAGAGGGCACTGAGACAGATGCAGCTGGAGATGGAGATGCAGAAAGAAGTTAAGCTTAGAGAACTAGAACTGCAATCCAGAGATAGGAGAGAATCCAGTGGTAGTAGCAGCAGTGAGTCGGTCACCGTGAAGGTGGACAAAGTTCCAGCATTTGATGAGGCAAATCTGGAAAGCTACTTTGAGTATTTTGAGAAGACTGCTATCACCTGGAACTGGCCCAGAGCAAAGTGGACAGCACTCCTACAGTCCGTGCTAGTAGGAAAAGCACGCGACGTTTTTGTTTCCCTAACTACAGAAGACAGTCAGGACTATGTGAGAGTGAAGGAAGCTATCTTGAGGGAGTACCAACTCGTACCTGAAAGCTATAGGAAGAAATTCCGTAGCCTGCAGAAAGCAGAGAGAAAAACTTTCAGGGAATTTGCACATGATCTAAGAACCACGTTTGACAGGTGGTTACGGGCAGAAGAGGTGGGAAATAGCTATGAGAAGCTCAGGGAGACAATGCTCATGGAGGCGTTTCATGAGAGGGTGACTGACGATCTCAGGATGCATCTCTCAGATCGCAGGGTAGAAACCCTAGATCAGGCCGCTACGGTATGCGACACGTACGCGGCAGTGCACTGCCAAGTAGGGAATGCAGGGAGAGGGAATTCTCCAGCACAAGGGAAGTTCGGAGGTGGGAAGCCTCACCAGAGAGCATATGACCATTCTAAGAATGGAAGTCATAGTCGAGGGAGCCATGCAGGGCATAGGAACCAGGGTGGAGAGAAACGGGAAGGGATAGACCTTTCCCAAATCCAGTGCTATCGATGTAAGGAATTCGGCCATTTCTCCAGAGATTGCCGTCTTAACCAACCAACGTCTCATTCTATGTTTGTGTGTCGCGTGTTCAGGGAGCAGCCCAAAACGCAGTGGCTAGGCAGGGAGGGTGTAGAACCCCAGAAAGGAGACGAATCTCGCCCGATCACCGGTCTCGGACCGAGAGGGGAATTCGATCCTTACATCAGTCAAGGACTGATAGGATTGCCAGGCGGAACGAAGCAACGTGTCCGAATGCTTAGAGATACTGGCGCGAATGTGACGATAGTGCGCGGTGATGTACTGCCGTTCAATAGCCGAGAGACAGACAGGAGGACTTGGTTGTCAGGAATCATTCCTGGAGTCGGGAAATACGTTCCCACCCATCAGGTAGAGATAGAGAGCGCTCTAGTCTCAGGAACGGTGCAAGTAGCAGTTCTAGATGGGATGATAGGCTGTGGAAGCTTTGACGTCATTTTGGGTAATGACTTAGTGCCGCCTGCCAGGCAGGTCGAGCTAACCCTAACTTCACCCCAGGTGGTGACAGTAGATAGGGAGAAGGAGACAGGTTTCTCAGCATGTGAGGTGACACGTGCGCGTGGAAGAGAAGCAGAAAGGGAGACAGATATCTCGGAGACCTCCCTAGGAGAGGATTTAGAGACAGTAGTCCGAGGAGAGAAATCAGACCTAGAGGTCAAAGACAGCAGTCAGACAGAGAAGTCGGACACAGAAGTCAGCGACGGGAGTCGAAAGGAAGGGTCAGATACAGGGCAGGACAGTGACGTACCTAGCCAGAGATCGGAGGGGAATACAGAGGCGGATGCCAGTACAGGCACCCCAATAGAGGTAAACTCCAGCAAGGAAGTAGTGCAAGTGGAGAGAGGAGACAGAGAAGAAGTATTGATGCAAGTGGAGAGAGAGAAACAGGCAAGCGTGAGAGCGTGTCTGCGTCTATCGGTTCCTGCCGATAGTGGTGCGAATGTCATGGAGGGTGACAGGGCAGGAGAGGGCAGCGAGAGTGACCACGCTGGGATGGAGAGTGAGAGATACCAGAGAAGTGTACCGAGCAAACGCTATCCACGGCGAGATGTCCAATTAAGGAGAGTGCCTGAGGCTAGCTTAGGAGGTGAGAAATGTGTGCCTTTCCCAGTGGTGACTGTGGAAGGAGGATACGCGTATGTGAAAGAAGAGGAGGAGAGGACGGTTGAAGGAATGAGTGCACTACAGCCCCATGTGGCCATGGAGGACTGCAAGAGGGAGGCGAGGACTGAATCTCGTGTAGAGACAGGGATGGAAAGTGCCGAGCACATTGAGACCCCAGGTGGCGGGTGGACAGTGCGTGTTAATGACTGTCCCGGCGAGACAAAGCAGAGAGGGAGAAGAGGGCGTGAATGGAAGAAACGGAAGAAAGGAAGATAAGTCTGAACTTGGAGGAATGGTCGAATGGGGATGAGAAAATGGATATGTCTGTCTGACTAGACCTATAATTCACTAGCTGACGACTACGACCAGAGACATATGTAACCTTTCACAGGTAGAAGCAAACATGTGTCTATCCTCCTGTGTTTTCCCAGTTCTGTCTTTGCATGCCACTGTATTGATGTATTCACAATGGATAGTGATTAGAAAATATGTAACTGTCAGAGAAGGTTACAACCTTATATGAAGTAGACTAATGATGTGTTGAATAGTCAATTACCCCATCGTGAATTCCAAATCCCCTGTAATTCACGACATTAGGTGTAGGGATGTCATGAATAGAGATGTTTTTGCTTAAGTTGATTCAATAGATATATTTGCCCACTCATCGTGAATTCCAAATCCCCTGTAATTCACGACTTTTAGGTGTGGAGGTGTGATGAATGGAGAGATTTTATTGTAAGTTAGTTGTATGAATAAGAATATGAGCCAGCCAGTTCTCAAACCTAGCTTTAGATAACCCAGCCAGCAGTTAGGAAATTGTGTCAGGGTGGGATTTTGAAAAGGACAAAGGAGATTTGAACGTTCCTACTGCGTCGTGCCTGTGCCAAAAATAGGACTGGTCAGTGTGTGTAGACAAAGGAGCCCAGTCTCGTGACGCCGGCCTCTGATGCAGGTCGCGTCATCCACATCTCGTGACCAGAGGAGACAAAAGAATCCGGCTTGTAAACAAGGTCCCATGACCGGGGTCTCGTGATGAGGGCAAGATGGCGTCTGGAGCGCGATTGGTCAGCACCGGACACTGAGTACATCTATAAAACCCTCCCCGCCCCTCTCCCTCTCTCTCTTCCTGCCAACACCTCGCGCCACACCTGCCCGCCGCACCTGACCGTGCGACGGAAAGCGCTGGAGGTCAACCAGAGGGGACGGAATGCGAATCCGCCGCCCAGCCGAGAGAGCATCAGGCAGTCATGCCTGATTAGCCCCGACCCCCGCCTGCCCACGGTTC
>JAWQFJ010009697.1:0-2500 GCA_034096865.1 Theodoxus fluviatilis | reverse complement strand
CCTTCCAGTCATCAGTTTACGAGAAATTATGATCTTCTTATCACAAGTCTGTGTACCCATTAACTCCTCTTAATCATAGTGGTTTAAAGATCTCGGTCAGCATTTCTGGTGGCACCAACATTTGAAACGCCGAAACTATACTGATAGTTGATCCGTCCAACAGACTCTGAGATTCCCCTACCATCTATCACTGCGGTCCACAGAAAGCTTGTGCTAGGCTAAAAACCCATCATCACTCTCCACCGCCTGTTCGACTAGCCCCCCTCAGCCCCATGCCTGAGAATCCCCCTACCATCTATCACTGCGGTCCACAGAAAGCTGGTGCGAGAGATGATTGGGAATGTCCTCACGGAGAGTAGCTTTCCCTGAGAGGCACACACGTATTACGAACACGAAGCGACCAAAGAGCAAAAATGATCTCCGGTGCTCCACATGCCAGGAAATTAACCACAGGAAAAAGAAGTGGACCCAATGCAACAGATGCAACCTGTGGTCCCACACCTCATGCGCCGGTCTGACCGTGAGGGAAGCTGATTCACTCCCGATATGGAACTGCGCTCGCTGCCTCAAAGTTGACAACTCAGTACCGCCCGACACTTCAACGACACCTCCGGGTTTCGAGCGTGATATCACCACCTACATTGCTCGGCTCAAGTCATCCATCAGGGTCCTTGCCAAGATCCCGAAGGGAGCCAGAATCGTAGCAGCTGAAGCCTATACCACCTTGCTGAAGGAGGCCCGTGAGAGGAAAACTTTATTCTCCTGGGCCAAGCTGCTCGCGTTCCCCTTCGGTGCCTTGACAACACCATCTAAAGAGAACATCAAGGACCCGTCGCAGCCATCTCTCACCACTCAGATCAAGCGCCAGGTGACAGCGTACGCAGCGACAACCGAGCCGCTCGAACCGCCGATGCGGGCTGAAAGAACCCTGAGGAAGAAGGGAGAGGTCGACGAAGGTGAACAGCTCCGTCGAAGGGTCGCTGCGAAGTTCATCGACGGTGACGTCAGAGGAGCCGTGAGGGTGTTGACATCTGAGGACGGTTTTGCAGAAAGAACACAAGAAACCGTTGACGCCCTCAAGGCTAAGCATCCCCCTGCGCCTGCTGACCTGGATCTACCACCACCTCCAGACGGTCAGTTGGCCTCTTCCATATACGTCACCAGAGAAGAGGTGTCCAAGGCGATTAAATCATTCCCTCTCTCATCGGCCGCTGGACCTGACGGAATGCGACCTAGTCACCTCCGGGACCTGGTGGGTCGCGGTACAGCTGCAGCAGGGGATCAGCTGCTGACTGAGCTCACCGCATTTGTCAACATGACCCTCCGTGGGGAGGTGCCCGACTTTGCGCTCCCCATCTTCTACGGAGCCTCCCTCATCGCCTTGAAGAAGAAAGACGGGGGCATCCGGCCGATTGCGGTGGGTAACA
The DNA here is from genome assembly GCA_034096865.1 of Theodoxus fluviatilis. NCBI lineage: Eukaryota > Metazoa > Mollusca > Gastropoda > Cycloneritida > Neritidae > Theodoxus > Theodoxus fluviatilis. The sequence goes on along the minus strand of JAWQFJ010009697.1, from coordinate 1,073 downwards.
CCCTACGCCGCCTCGCCACCAAGGCTGGACTAAGACCCCTGTCGGAGGATCTGGGGGAACAGCTGCGTCCCGTTCAACTGGGCTTTGGAACATCGGGTGGGTGCGAAACGGCCGTCCATGCCACACGCCGCTACATCAACTGCACCCGGGGTAAAAGAGTCATCCTCAAGATCGACATGCGGAACGCATTCAACACCATCCGTCGCGATAAGTTCCTCAGGACCGCCCGCGAACGCATTCCCAGACTCTACCCCCTCCTGTGGCAGGCATACTCCGTCCCATCGGCGCTCCTTTTCGGGGACACTGTCCTGGAGTCTGCTACTGGCCTGCAGCAGGGAGACCCTTCTGGTCCAGCTCTCTTCTCCCTTGGGATCGACGAAGCAACGAGGCTGGTCACCTCCGAGCTTAACGTTTGGTTCCTGGACGACGGCAGTATCGGGGGCCCAGTCGACAACGTGCTGGCAGATTTTAACACCATTTCCGAGGAGATGGCACAGTTGGGTCTTGAATGCAATGACAGCAAATGTGAACTGGTGCTCATCAACCACCAACCAGAGGACATTCCACGGACCCTGGACCAGTTCAAGGCTGTCCTGCCAAATGTTCGAGTCCTGGCGGAGAATGAGCATCTACTCCTGGGCGCCCCACTGTCTATGGCGGCAATCACACCGGCCATCCGCGCTAAGCAAGAAGCGCTTGAGAGGATGGTCAGCCGCCTTGTCCACATCGAACCCCACCCCGCCCTTGTCCTTCTCAAGAACTGCTTCTCTGTCCCTCGCCTAATATACCTCCTCCGAACCTCCGCGGCCTACACCAACACTGATGACCTCCGAGCAATTGATAACATCATCCGGGAGACGGTGTCCAAGATAGTCAACGTCGACCTCCAACAAGATTCCTGGACACAGGCGACCCTCCCGGTAAGTCTCGGAGGTCTAGGCCTGCGGAGAAGCGAAGATCTGGCGCTTCCATGTTTCATCTCGTCCCTCCACGCCACCAGCTCTCTCGTCGACTCCGTCCTCTCCAGAACCGTTGGACTGGAGGAGACGGGTGAGCTGAAGGAAGCCATCAAC
>JAWQFJ010009695.1:0-23113 GCA_034096865.1 Theodoxus fluviatilis | reverse complement strand
AACATTTCAGGCATAGCCCTTCCTTAATGTAGGAATCACTGGTTTCGTTAAGGATAAAACATTTTGGCCATAGCCCTTCTCCAGTTTGGGAAGGAAACTGAGACAGCAAGGCCCCATGTTTTCATCCTTCCTTGAACCAAGGATTCCTACGACAAACAATCTTTGTGGTCATTTTGTTTTGCTCAAACATGGGTCTGTACTGAGGGTTACTGGGCTTGTATGTCTTCCTGCAGTCACTGAAGTACAAGGAGGCGAGGAGAGAATTCCACTACACCCATCATGCATCCCGACCTGTCTCCACATCTACACACAGACGAGTGCAATGCCATCATTGCTGCCTTCAACAAATGCCATAAAGAGGTGGGGTTCTGTGTGTGTGTGTGTGTGTGTGTGTGTGTGTGTGTGTGTGTGTGTGTGTGTCTGAGTGTGTATGTGTGTGTGTGTGTGTCTGAGTGTGTGTGTGTTACTATGCGTGCCTCTGTGTGTGTTACTATGTTTGCATGTGTTATTGTGTGTGTGCATATGTGTATGTGTGTGTATGTATTAGTGGGATGAGTGTGTGCATGTGTGTGTTTAGGTTTGTGTGTGTGTGTGTGTGTGTGTGTGTGTGTGTGTGTGTGTGTGTGTGTGTGTGTGTGTGTGCATGAGTGCATGCATTTGGGTGTGGATGTGTATTGTATTGGGGGTGGGGGGTGGGGGGGTGGGGGGGGGGGGGGGGGTGAAGGGTGGAGGGTTGTTGGAGAGAGAGAGAGAGAAGCTTCAGCCACAGTTGGTACTCAGTAATAATTCAGTCTTCAGAATTATGCTGGGAAAATGTAGAAGAGCATCATCCCATGCTTCCTGTATTAAAACACAAACAAACAGAGGAAAATATTGTCAGACTATGGACATGCTCTTCATTGCCACAGGAATGGAAGAAATGAATGGACTTGTCATTTATAGTATGGTACTGTACTGACTGGTGCTTAGACTGTGTACTATATCTCTCTGTACACCTTCTCTGTATGCATTTGTGTGCATGTTCACAGAATCCATTCAAGAAGTTTTTAGGAGCCTGCAATGACCTTGACAGAGCTTTGAACAAGTGTGTGAAAAGGGAGGTAAGTCTGTGTTTCCGTTGCTGTGCTGCGCTCTCTTATTGACTGCACTGCTGAGAGAGAGGGCTTGAGTTCTGAGTTTTACAAATTTACATGTGGCCTTGTCACATTGTCATTAGATCACTATCACACTAGTAACTGTATATACTGCATTCTCTTATTGACTGCACTGCTGAGAGAGAGGGCTTGAGTTCTGAGTTTTACAAATTTACATGTGGCCTTGTCACATTGTCATTAGATCACTATCACACTAGTAACTGTATATACTGCATTCTCTCTCTCCCACACTCTCTTGTGAAAGCACCTTTCCCACCACCCCTGTTGGGTGGGGTTTAGAATAGACTCTTTGATTCCTCCTACAAGACTCACTGTGGAAATCTGGACTTCCACTTCCTCAAACCAGCTCTAGTGATTTTCATGGTCAATGGCCTTACATAGCCTGCAAAGACTGATGAGCAGTAAAGCACATGTACTTTATTCATTCATTCATGCACCCTTCCCCTCCAGATACCCATCCCTTCAGTGCTTAATTGAAAATATATTAATGGTGTGTAAAGTGGGGGGTTTTTGTGGTTGAAAATATGGCATCATAGGTTTTGTTTTGGAATCCAAGTTTGCCCACGGTCCATGGCTATTTGATGTGTGTAGAGTATATTGCTGACTGGACCGCCTATTTATTTCAGTTGGAAACAAAGCGTCTACAGAACAACAAGAAGGGAGCCCACAGAAAGTCTGCAGAAAGACCACAACAGGAGTCAGCAGTGCCTTGATGATACTGAACAAGACTCTCATGTGGTTGCCCATCCATTCTCTATGAACTTTTTCTCCTGAGCATGTGATGCTGAGGTTCTGAAGAAGCCTACTGCATTTTTGTCAGAGACAAACTATCTCACTCAGTTGCTTTATTGCAGTCAACCAAGATAAGGCATTTTGTGTATTGAATGAATGAATGGGTTTCGATCTAAGTTTCTGGACCCATTCATCAGCGTGCTTCCTGATGATGAAATCCAAGGAGTGTCCATGTTTTGTACTTTTCATTGCATTTCAAGTTTGGGGGATCTTGACTGCAAACTTAAAAGAAATAATGCTGTTTGAACTGGCAGATTTGTCATCAATATAAGATGTCTGCCAACTAACAGTGATGTGCAAGCCCTGTGCATATTTGTGTGATAAGTTGTGTTTTACCTAGTTGACAGTACCTTTGGTGAATTATTTTTAGAAACTTGTTATTTGAGTCATTCTTCAGAAGTTTATTGTTGGTTTCCATGGAAAACTGGCAGCTGATGTGGTATTATTTTTGCAGATTGTCATCTCTTCAGTGAGGTCAAATAGATTGCAGTGTGTCTGTTTCTACCAAGTGAGGAGTCGTGATTGTATGAATGTGTGACACGGAATAAAATTAATATCATTGTGCCTATGGGTTTGCTGTTGTTCTTCTAATTTCACTTCAAATGAAATTTGAAATCGGGCACCTACAATACACACACTTTGTGCCTGTAAGCAATTTTACAGGTACAATCCATTCATTGCCTCCTGGTCTTAATCAAACTAATTTGCATCGCCGACGCATGGGAACAAATGATCCCACTTGCCCAAACATAATCATTGGTGATACATGTGTTCATATGATGCTATGCATTTGCATAATTTCATTGATGATGCATGTGTTCATATGATGCTATGCATTTGCATAATTTCATTGAATATGCATGTGTTCATATGATGCTATGCATTTGCATAATTTCATTGAAAATGCATGTGTTCATATGATGCTATGCATTTGCATAATTTCATTGATAATGCATGTGTTCATATGATGCTATGCATTTGTATAATTTCATTGATGATGCATGTGTTCATATGACCCTACCCATTTGCATAATGTTCCTTATTGTGAGGGGGGAAGATCGAATTTGAGAACTATACTTAACTTTATAGCTTTAGTACTTTTTACATTAAAATGTTCCAAATACATATTTTTTACTGAGATTCCAGGGATAAGATGCAATATGAATACAGCAGTACATAACTGCAATGAACACGCTTTAAACCAATTATCAGATATAAAGAACACTTTCATTTGCTGTGATTTCATGTCTCTTTCATTCTATAATTATGACAGCAGACAGATATATAGAGAACTACTGTTATAAAGAACTAATTTTTTTGCCTGGGCTTTGTTATATCAGTGTTCTGCTGTACAGTGTTCTGCTGTACAGTGTACTGTTGTACAGTGTTCTACTGTACAGTGTACTGCTGTACAGTGTACTGCTGTACAGTGCACTGCTGTACAGTGTACTGTTGTACAGTGTACTGCTGTAGTGTACTGTTGTACAGTGTACTGCTGTACAGTGCACTGCTGTACAGTGTACTGTTGTGCAGTGTACTGTTGTACAGTGTACTGCTGTACAGTGCACTGCTGTACAGTGTACTGTTGTACAGTGTACTGTTGTACAGTGTACTGTTGTACAGTGCACTGTTGTACAGTGCACTGCTGTACAGTGCACTGCTGTACAGTGTACTGTTGTACAGTGTACTGCTGTACAGTGCACTGCTGTACAGTGTACTGTTGTACAGTGTACTGTTGTACAGTGTACTGTTGTACAGTGTACTGTTGTACAGTGTACTGTTGTACAGTGTACTGCTGTACAGTGCACTGCTGTACAATGTACTGTTGTGCAGTGTTCTACTGTACAGTGTACTGCTGTACAGTGTACTGTTGTAGTGTTCTACTGTACAGTGTACTGTTGTACAGTGTACTGTGTCTTGAATGAGTTACAACACCTCGGGTTGCATGTTGTAGGCATCCGTGTTACTCAAATCTTGGATCTCTGCCCTTGAATGGTCATTTGAGTTGATACTGCACAAGCTGTGCCAGAGCAGCTTGGGAGTTTTCCATGAGGTGACTGCTGCAAGACAGCTCATGCCCCCCTCTCTTCCCCCCCCCCCCCCTCCCCCCCCACCCCTACCCTCACCCCCCCTTTTGGTCCATTTATTATGAGGCAACGATGAAGATGAGGACTCCTGGAGTTGGAGGAACCTCCAGAAAACAATTCTATGCTCGGCAAATCTCAGAGGTGCACCACGGATTCTCGGGTGTACAAGTCGGTGCAGTCTATGGGTGTACATGTCAGTGCAGTCTATGGGTGTACAAGTCAGTGCAGTCTATGGGTGTACAAGTCAGTGCAGTCTATGAGTGCACATGTCAGTGCAGTCTATGGGTGTACAAGTCAGTGCAGTCTATGGGTGTACATGTCAGTGCAGTCTATGGGTGTACAAGACAGTGCAGTCTATGGGTGTACATGTCAGTGCAGTCTATGGGTGCACATGTCAGTGCAGTCTATGGGTGTACAAGTCAGTGCAGTCTGAGTGTACAAGTCAGTGCAGTCTATGGGTGTACAAGTCAGTGCAGTCTATGGGTGTACAAGTCAGTGCAGTCTATGAGTGCACAAGTCAGTGCAGTCTATGGGTGTACAAGTCAGTGCAGTCTATGGGTGTACAAGTCAGTGCAGTCTATGGGTGTACAAGTCAGTGCAGTCTATGGGTGTACAAGTCAGTGCAGTCTATGGGTGTACAAGTCAGTGCAGTCTATGGGTGTACATGTCAGTGCAGTCTATGGGTGTACAAGTCGGTGCAGTCTATGGGTGTACAAGTCAGTGCAGTCTATGAGTGTACAAGTCAGTGCAGTCTATGGGTGTACAAGTCAGTGCAGTCTATGGGTGTACAAGTCAGTGCAGTCTATGAGTGTACAAGTCAGTGCAGTCTATGGGTGTACAAGACAGTGCAGTCTATGGGTGTACAAGTCAGTGCAGTCTATGGGTGTACAAGTCAGTGCAGTCTATGGGTGTACAAGTCAGTGCAGTCTATGGGTGTACAAGTCAGTGCAGTCTGAGTGTACAAGTCAGTGCAGTCTATGGGTGTACAAGTCAGTGCAGTCTATGGGTGTACAAGTCAGTGCAGTCTATGTTGAATTTTTTCTCCTGAATTGATGTAATGTAATGCAGTGCATCAGAGACAAATACTACACTTGTTGGATTCATTTATTTATTTTAATTAATTATATATTACACACTTAACAGTTATTGTCAACAGAATGTGCACTCACAATACTAATCACATAATTAGGTATGCTTAAACACTTTTTAATAGATAATTTTTCATTCTTTATTCAAGAATACAAATCTTACATAACATACATATTAACATAGTGGTGTGGGTGGTTGGGGGGGGGGGAGGGGGGGGGGGATGGCATTGGGGGGGGGGGGGGGGGGAGAAGGGGCTGCATCAGGGGGAGGGATATAATCAGGAATGCTATTCAATTACTTTACTTTGTATTCAGAACAGAAAAGTGCTAGCTCTGTTTATTGCACATCCTAATCAAGGCTGATCACCAACAGAACAAGAAACAACATGTGAACAATGTAAGGCTTCAGCCATGGTTTATGTCTGCCATTCAAATTCACAAGAAATGGAAAATGTAATCAATCAATCAATCGATCAATCAATCAATCAATCATCATGAATTATTCATCATTATCATCATCATCACCACCACCATTCTCATCAACATCCTTTTAATTCATTCTCACCTTCTCATTATTCCGCCCATCTATTACAACAACAAAAATCTGTTGAGCTAACCAAGCTGATACTGGTGCTAGTTACTGCCATAACTACTGACCGATTGTGTTTATGTGTTTGGGCTGCAGCCATTTCATTAGCATCATCCTTGTAAGGCAGACAGCAAAGATGTCAGCTGTTGTACACTGCAACTTTTCCACCCAATCACGGGGGCTCGAACCACACAATGTTACCCCCTGGTCATTGGACAGCAAGAGTATACAGCCTGACACCATCTGACTCCCTGATGCATCTGTAACCAGGCTGGATGAAGGCACCTAAGATAATTTTGCACAATTTTACTTTATCTCTCACAGGATGGATGGTGCTTTACGGCCTATCAGCCTTTGTAGGCTATGTAAGGCCATTAAGCACGCACATAACGAACAGTTTGGAGTACATGCAAATCAAGTCAAGGTGTCCCTAGTTGTTCGCCTCTTACGAGTCGTGTAGGGAGACACGATGGGTCAATTCTTACCCCCAACCCACAGAGGGGTCGCGTAGGGAGACGCGGTGGGTCCGGGGGGGGGGGGGGGGGGGGGGGGGGGAGCCCTCATAGGAATTCTGAGAATAAAAATATTTAAAAAAAAATAATAATTAAAAAATACAAACATGATTATTTTGGAAAGGAATCATTATCGCAGTCTTCCATCTATGGCACATATCATTAACACATTCACCTGCCTCGGTATGTTCCCTTGAAAGGCACACATTCTATCCTGGAGGTAACTGTGCGACAAAATGCATGATATGCCCAGTTTGGGGTTTACCTATGGATGGATGGATCGAGTTTTATGGCCTATCAACCTTTGTAGGCTATGTAAGGTCGTTGGGCATGGAAATCACTAGAATAGTTTAGAGCAAGAACACATCAAAGTCACAATATCCCTAGATATTCACCTCTTATCAATCCCATAGGGAAGGCCGTGGGTCTATTCTGACCCCTATCTCACAGGGGCTTATCTATGGATGAGGGCAGACATTATCTCTTTCCTTTCATCCTTTAACATTTCTTAAAATCTACTTTTAAAAATTTAAAACAAGTATTTAATATTTGTCATATTGCTCACATTTGCTCATACACATACTAATATGGTTTCTGATCATTTTTCAATATTTGTGATATTTTTCACACCTAAGTGCATGCATGCATGTTGATATCTTTAAATATGTAATTGTTGGATATATTTCTGAATATTTTAAAATATGTACATCTTACTTTGTTTTGTTCTGTCGCTTTTTAAAGCAAGTGTTGAGGCGTTGTATAGCCAAATAAGGTTGAAAGGCCTTTAATCAATAAGCATTCATTCATGTATTCATCCTTTAGTATCTTTCATTTGTCAAATCAAGCAAATAAAACTAAAATATGGTCACTCTGTATTTACAAACAACACTGGGAAAAATACTGCTGAAATAAATACCCGGGGGTTTGATCAAAGAAAAATGCATAATCATAACTGTCACATTGTGACAGACAGTTGTACTTTTCTGCAGTCAAGGATAAATTATTCGTTGAAAGGGTCCAATCTGTTGTATATCCTTTGATTGCCAAAATATGTTAATTGTTAGATTGAGACAGCCAATTGTCTCATTTCGTCAATTACCACCCAGATTTGGGTTTCAATCAAACAAATCTTCCACCACTTAAACTTAGGTAGAAGTAGAAGCTGAATCACAGCTTGGAGTCCTCTTGATAGCTCTCATAGAGATTAAGTTTCAAATTCCTCAGCGTGTTTCGGTCCAAACCCTGCTTTGTCAGGTATCTCTCCACCAGGATTTTGGATTTGGTTACCACCTCTGCAGCCTCCGCAGCCTCATCAATGAGGCCCTCCATCACCCCCTCTTCCGCCGTGTAGCGCCGTCCAAACACCACCATGTCTCGATGTACTCGCCCATTTGGTGCTTTCATTCTGGGGGAAGAAAATAGCTGTGATGCTGCTGCTGCTGCTGTTGCTGCTGCTGATGATGACGATGAACAAAAGCTAGATGATGATGATGATGATGATGATGATGATGATGATGATGCCGATGATGATGACAAAGATGATGACTTTATTCATCTATACATTGCAAATACCCAAAGATTGATGACAACAGCAATGTCTTATTATGACAAGACTTCTAAATCATATAAATCACAAATGATGGAAAATAACTTTACTGTTATTCTGCATCATTACAAGTTAATCATATCTGCATCCTCTTGAACAGAATGATATTAGCATTAGCATGATCCCTTTAGTATGTTCCTTCATTAATATAAATCACAAATGTAAGGTATGGCATGAGCAACACAGCCACCTCATCCAATGACAAGACATTGCATCAAAGTAATACATGCTAGTCAGACAGTAAACTTGAGGACTACCTGACAAGTGCAAGCATGGGGCCGCGGATGACCATCTTGATGTGGATTTCATTGAGGCACATCCAGCCACGGTCGCGACGCATCACTCGGAAGTCATGGGCCAGGGCCAGGAAGCAGCCAGCAGCATAGCTGTGTCCTGCAGAAGAATCAGGAGTAGGGAGATGTCCACCTTTCCTCTTCTGATGGACAATTACAAGGGGCAGTTGCTGGAGGCTCACATGGCTCTTGACTATGCTCCATGACCATGCTCCTTGACCATGCTCCATGACCATGCTCCTTGACCATGCACCATGACCATGCTCCTTGACCATGCTCCATGACCATGCTCCATGACCATGCTCCTTGACCATGCTCCATGAGTATGCTCCTTGACCATGCTCCTTACACAATTGTTTGTTTTCTGCTCCACGTGGAAGATGTGGGGCTGTTTGCTCTGGAACTTGTTTTTGAATGCATCCATTATTTTTTTCAGACTTGGCCATCAGCGTCCATGTCTTACAACCATAGAGTATAATGGAGACAACCTGTGACTTGCAGAGATTACATTTGGTATGAAAGGTGATGTTACTTTTCTGCAGCCTTGAAACTGTCAAGCAAAGGAAGCCGACATGGTTTGGACACATCATGCTGACCATTGACCTCTCCTAGACCACAATGCAAGGCACTGTAGAAGACAGACACAGGTGGCAGAGAAAAAGTTTGATCAACAATGTAGATCTTAGAAGATGGGACTGAAATGTACTTCATGGACCTCCTGTCAATGGACATCAACAAATCATTCTGGAGGAGGACATTGGCGTCTTCTGCTCTTATGTCCATCCAACCACTTCTAAAGTCAAGGACTGGCCTGACCTGACCACCTCTTTTCTTTTCTTTTCATTTCAGTGTGGGGCTGTCCTGCCCTAATAGTAAAAAACTTATGAATGTTCAATACATAAAGAAGTAAGTCTTATCCTTTGGCCAGGTCCCATAATTTCTTGAATTTGTTGCTGTAGATTCATTTCTTTGTAGATATCACATATGCAGATTAACTCTTAAGGTCCTGTAAGTCATTCACATGTTTCACTCCCCAGTCCTGTAAGGATTATGCAATTTGTATTAAAAAATCACTCAAGTAAGCTATGGGCTATGGGATTGAGTAGGTTGGGCAGTAGTGGATGGTACAGGATCTCACGAGTTAAGATGCTTACATCAATAGGATTTTCTGAGCAAAATCTGTCTCACTCATCAAAATTATATTTTCAAGGGATACTGTTTGCCAGTGTTGGTAACTGAGCCAATGACCAAAAGATTAAATGTGAAGTAGTTTGAACATCCAGCAAAAACGAAACTTCATAGATCTTTATCTTCACTTATGCAACATAACCACTAGTCAGTCCAGCATTCAAGATAACCTTACCTCATGGAGAGGTCCTCAAAAAGGAATATCACAGAAAGCTTCAGGTTCTCAGGCCAAACAGCATTAGAGAAGTGGCTGACACAGATGTTCTGGTTTTGCATGCCCAGCACAGCATAACAGCAGAGGATTCCCAGTGACCACACAAAGCATTAATATGGTCTGGACATACTACCACCACAGTATGTTTCAGGCTCCTGGGCCAACTACTTTTTGAGAAAATGCTAAGATTTTGAGCTTTAGAACGAGGTTTCTTTCAACAGATTGATAGATGGACAAATAACCCCTTGTCACCCAGCCAAACACAAATGTAAGAGTAGAGAAATGCAAAAACTTAAACAGGAGATGAAGATTTCCTGTTCATGCTGCATACACTATGACCGAGGTAGGAAGACTGTACCATTGATGGCGGCGATGGTGGGGATGGGGAAGTAAAGGATGCGGGCATTCAGTTTGTTGACATTGCTGAGGTGGGCCATCACTTTTTCTGGGTTCTTGGACATCCAGGCAAGGTCAAGGCCATTGCTGAAGAACTTCCCAACTCCTGTGGTGATGAGGGCCTTGCACGACTCATTCCTGAAAAATAAAAGTCCATGAATATTCATGTTAAATATGACTTTGTTCAGGGCAAGCACCATCCCCCCACCCCAACAGTCCTCTATGATCCCCTCCCCAAACAGTGACAAGAAATTCCATGTTTTCATTGGCCACCTTCACACCCATACCGACAACTGCTGAAGCATTGGCCAACTTTACTTATGAATGATGAATGGCGGGGGGGGGGGGGGGGAAGGGGGGGGGGGGGCACCACCATTACATAAGAATGATATTACAAGGCTGATCTGGCAACAACAGTTCCTCAAAGTTACATTATTCTCTCTCTCTGTCTCTCTCTGTCTCTCTCTCTCTTCAAAGGCAGTATTACATATTCAGGTGTTATGATATGGAATACACTCCCATTGCACCTAAGGAACAATACTTCCATAACGTCTTTTAAAGCATCCATACGTGATTATCTATGCAGATGATATCACTGCTGTCGCCTGTATATATGACACGTATTGCTTGATCTTCAAGACTCACTGAGCTGACAGTTGCCAAAGGCATCTACTAAAATATTTGTCATTGTTGATCATATTCTTCATATACCTTACCAACTGTTGTACATGGATTAGCTACTGTGTATTTTGTGTCTTAATTATCAGTGTTTTCATTTCTTTATGAGCAAGGACAATTTGTAAGAAAGGCAGAAATGCCTAAAATTTCATCCTTGATAAATAAAGAATCAATCAATCAATCAATCAATCTCTCTCTCTCTCTCTCTCTCTCTCTCTCTCTCTCTCTCTCTCTCTCTCTTTCTCTCTCCCTCCCTCCCTGCATGTGCTGTTTCTTTCCTTCACACCTGCTGTACTGTCTTTCCAGAACACAGGCTGTCATGTAACCAATAATGATGGTGGTGTCTCGATATTCTCCAGTTGTTTACTATCGGCACCTTGCATTTCACTCATTATTCAGATGTCACGAAAGGAAATTCCCTGAACACACTCTGTGCATTAAAAGTTGGTGAGCACTGTGAGTTCAGTTAATCCTGTTCACTACATTACAATATTACTGTAGGCGCACACAACTCAACAGTTCTTGGCAACACTGAGTGTGTGTGTGTGTGTGTGTGTGTGTGTGTGTGTGTGTGTGTGTGTGTGTGTGTGTGTGTGTGTGTGTGTGTGTGTGTGTGTGAGTGTGTTTGTGTTTGTGTGTGTCACTGTGTGTGCGTGCATGCGTGCGCATGCACACTAGTGATCGACAACATACGTACGCGCAGCCCGTTGCCTGCATGGGACGAAAACAAACATTGAAAAGGTAGGCAGAGTTTGCTCGCAGCAGCCAGCATCACGCTCCAAGCACCTCGAACTCGAAGCGTCAGACGGTCAGGCTGCGAGTTGAGACTCAGACTGTCTGACAGCCATCGTTCATAGCAAAAGCCTTTTTCGCTTTAAACTTCTAATGAGCGTAATTGTTTGCAACGATCATATAAAAAATATACAGATGACGGAATATCGCTCTATCCCAGTAAATGCAAAAAACTATACTGAGAAGAGGCTAGTCCGAAACTTCAAACTGAGGGAAACCTCGCGCGACGCATCGAACAACTACTTCGGAAAAGGTACAGTACCCCTCTACTTCATCGAGAGCTGCGTTGAAGGCACTGACGAAATCTGGATTAAAGCGATTCTCCCCATCGTCCATCTGCAGAATGGCAAAGCCATCTTCAAAAGTTACAGACACTTTGGGTCGCTGTGAAGCCATTGCGTACTTTAACCCTCCTACTCCAACGCGTATTCTCTTTGCGAATCAACTATAAATACTGTGTACTCCATGACGGATCGAGTCTTCTGCTTCGAGACCACTCACCCGCGAATTCTGAATCTCATTTGGGATTACCTCCCCTGCAAAACCCAGTTTGTGACCTCATATGGAACTTGCGTACCATGCATAGCGTTATGAAACCACTTAAAAATAAGTCGGACATGTTCGTTCTGCTTTGGTTCATACAACACGCATTTAAGTGAAAAGGCTTCAACAACGTGCATTAACGTATTGGGGGGGAGGGGGGGGGGGGGGGGAGGGGGGGGGGGGGGGGGGGGGGGGGCATAACGATCAAGCTCAGCGCTGTTTTTTCCCTCCCTCCCTCCGTCCGTCCGTCTGTGTGTGTGTGTGTGTGTGTGTGTGTGTGTGTGTCTGTCTGTCTGTGTGTGTGTGTACGTACGTGTCTGTCTGTCTGTCTGTCTGTCTGTCTGTTTGTCTGTGTGTTTGCCTGTCCGTCCGTCCGTCTGTCTGTCTGTCGGTCTGTCTGTCTGTCTGTCTGTCTGTCTGTCTGTCTGTCTGTCTGTCTGTCTGTCTGTCTGTCTGTCTGTCTGTCTGTCTGTCTGTCTGTCTGTCTGTCTGTCTGTGTGTATAACTGTATTGACATATTGCTGACCAGAACTGGTGTGGTTTGTTAACTTTTTCCGTAGTCCCCACCAACACCATTGCGCAGGCTGCTGTAGGTTGGAGAGCCCAACCCGGATGATCGCGTAGAAATTGTGGAAAAGGGTCATACAAGAAAGCGGATTCTACCGAATTTGAGTCTTTTCCTCCAAGCTATAAAATGTGTGTGGAGTAGTCAGGACGATGTGAAGTCGAGACGCTGCTGCATCCCGGCAGTCGTCCTGCCGCAGGAGAAGCCAGGCGCTGGTGTCGAGCTTTGGACCATTTCCAGTCGTTTTTTGAAGCTAGACATGCGGACCGATGTGCATGGAAGGAGACAAGCTCGCCAATTTGACCCCAAGGTACAGTTGCTTCCGTTTTGCTTACTGCCCTGTGGTCAGGCTTTTCTGTGCATGCTTGTCTGCTTGGTCCTCTCAAAGTGTCTCTGTGGCGTGTTTTTGCTTTTTTTATATATCATTTTAAATCGTGTTGTCCCCTTTTCTAGAGATGTCTGTACGCGAAGAAAACGGCAGGCGAAGAACTTTCTTTTTGTTTACCAAATACTTCATACATTTTATGGTCTTAAAAAAGTATTAGATAGAGATACGTTTCAGTTTGTTTATTTGAATTCTCAATTTTCACAGTCAGAGCTGACACACGTCAGCACGAAACCAGTCCCAACTCGCGCAAGAAGATTTAGCGCAAAACACACACACACACACACACACACACACACATACACACACGCGCGCGCGCGCGCATGCATGCACACACGCACACACAAGCACAAATGTAATGGAAGTCAGGCTGGGTCAGTTACATATTTTTGCAGAAATGTACCCCCAGATACTCCAGAGTTTCATGTCCTTGAACGTTTTGCCAGGAAAGTACCCCTAAATGCGTGAACATCAAGTTGTCATTGCCTTAACTCGGCTACGTAGCACTTGTGTATTGGAGAACTCGGAGATCGTTTTATCAAACTTGCCGCTGGCACGATACCTATCTATACTTGGGCATAACTTCTATCAGTTTGATCCCACATTGTCCGTGCATATGTCAAAATAATCAGAAAAGACTGAAGTTTAAATTCATTTCCAAACACACACACAAACCGAGCTGAGACCGTTTGTGGTGATGGGTCACAAAAAGGTTCAGGAGTATTCCAAATTCTTTGTCGAAATCATTCCACTGTATTCATTATTTGCGTATGTATTGAATGTCAGCAACGCTGATTTAACACAACCCTTTTTCTTAGGAACTGCCAATTTTATGTTGTAGTCAGCATAGGACTGTTACAGAGCAAGTACCCCATTGTGCCTACATAAAGTGATAGGCAGCATTATCCCCAAATAATGGGTAATAAAAAGTCGCTATACATGTATAAAACCATACATTTACCTATACCTTTATTTTTACAATAAAGTGCATATGTTGTTCGTACCGGGTCACCCCTGCTTCCTATAGAAAATGCTGAACCAAAGAGGGTGAGAAGGTACGTTGTTGTATGCTGTGGACACCAGTGGCAGTCAAAGGGTGCTGCTCGAACCAAAGCTATCAGAACCAGCCAGCCACACTTGAAACTTAAAAACCACACACAATAAAACAACATAGCGGCTGACATGGAAAACAAAGAAGATGATCGTCAACTTAGAAATGTTCAGTGAAAGAGTGAGGAAGGGTAGATGTGTTTTCATCTAAAGTGCCACCTAAGGCTGCAAGCATCGTGACCCGACTGGCCCAACACGTATCTATCAGACGACGGCCAGCTTCTGTCTCGCACTCCATTCATGGCTGCTGATACCAGACGAGGCGCTCTACGGTGCAGGTTCTCTGGCACTGAATACTGGCAGCCCAGACACGAACTTATCAGCGCCTTGGCTCTCCGACAGACCAAGGACGAGTTATCAAAGTGTTCCTGTTTTAGGAGAGTGTGACAAAGACAGATAAAGGATAAAATATGCCGCCTCTTAAACACAAGGGCGGCAATTCTGCAGGGCGCACGCAAGAACAATCTCTCTCTCTCTCTCTCTCTCTCTCTCTCTCTCTCTCTCTCTCTCTCTCTCTCTCTCTCTCTCTCTCTCTCTTTCTCTTTCTTTTTCTCTGTCTCTCTTTTTCTCTCTCACTCTCTCCCTCTTTCTCTTTCTTTTTCTCTCTCTCTTTCTCTCTCTCTCACTATCTCCCTCTTTCTCTTTCTTTTTCTCTCTCTCTTTCTCTCTCTCTCACTATCTCCCTCTTTCTCTTTCTTTTTCTCTCTCTCTCACTTTCTCTCTCTCTCCCCCCTCTTTCTCTTTCTCTCTCTCTCTCACTCCCTCACTCTCTCTCCCTCTTTCTCTATCTCTTCTTTTTTTCTTTCTTTCTTTCTTTCTTTCTTTCTTTCTTTCTTTCTTTCTTTCTCTCTCTCTCTCCCTCTCTCTTTCTCCCAACCTCTCTCTCTCTCTTTCTATCTCTCTCTTTCTCTCTCTCTTTCTCTCTCTCTTTCTCTCTGGATCTCTGTCTCTCTCTCTGTCTGTCTCTCTCTCTCTCTCTCTCTCTCTCTCTCAGAGACAGGATAAGCAGTAGGTAAGTAATCATAAAATGCGGTGAGCTTGAGATCTTTTACGGAGGGATAGAAACACTAAACGATCTCGTGGACTGGATTCATTGAAGTGACCATAATGGAGAGAGAGAGAGAGGGAGAGAGAGAGAGAGAGAGAGAGAGAGAGAGAGAGAGAGAGAGAGACAGAGAGAGAGAGAGAGAGACAGAGACAGAGTGACGGAGACAGACACAGACAAACGGACAGGCGGACGGACGGACGGACGGACGGATGGACAGACAGACAGACAGACAGACAGGTCCCGAATAGGACATTGATAAAACTCACAAGCTGGGGATGACACAATTTGGAAATCACGTCCGAACGATATTTGGCAAACCACTCGTTATATGGTCTGACGCCTTGCTTCTACTAAGGTCCATGCAGTGAAGAGAAAGTAAGTTCCGAGGATCATCGGATCTTAGAGAACTGCACAAAGAGACAATAGCATTTTCGGGAACAATGAAGATTTGGAATCGTGCTAGGAAGACACATCGTGAACGAGGAGGAATGGGGAAATACGGGGAGGGGAGGAGAGGGGGGGGGGGGGGGGGGGGAGACAATTCACTGCCCAGTGTGCTGCTTTCGGTCTGGACCACAGCACTGCTAAAGATAGATTCAGCAGACCATCTCTGAAGGTCAAGCATCAAAACAAAGGGGGGAAGTGTAGCGTGATTAAAAACAGAGACAGCAAGTCACGGTAAAACCAGAACCTCTCGCGGTAACAGTGGTACTTCAGATATCATTTCGAGCTTTAGAATGCTGTTTTAGGGCTGTGATGGTTTCATATCAAAACTTGGAGATCTTGGTTTTGGTTAAAACTTTTTAAAGTTTTCCTTGGTACGCCACAGCACTACATATTTGGCATAATATGATGCTTGTGTTCGTCCTCCACGATTTGGATGTTGTGTGGCAATGCCTGGAAAGTCGATCAGTCAGGCTCTGCAGGTCAGGATGGATGCATGATCCACTTTACACAAGTCGCTTATCCCGCACTCAGTTGCTTGGTTTCCTCGTTTTTGTTTTGGCAATAACAGCATAGATCCTACAGTGCGTGAAAGGCGGGTGACGCGTTGTTTGTTTTGGCAATAACAGCATAGGTCCTACAGTGTGTGAAAGGTGGGTGACGCGTTGTTTGTTTTGGCAATAACAGCATAGGCCCTACAGTGTGTGGAAGGTGGGTGACGCGTTGTTTGTTTTGGCAATAACAGCATAGGCCCTACAGTGTGAGAAAGGTGGGTGACGCGTTGTTTGTTTTGGCAATAACAGCATAGGCCCTACAGTGTTTGAAAGGTGGGTGACGCGTTGTTTGTTTTGGCAATAACAGCATAGGCCCTACAGTGTGTAAAAGGTGGGTGACGCGTTGTTTGTTTTGGCAATAACAGCATAGGCCCTACAGTGTGTGAAAGGTGGGTGACGCGTTGTTTGTTTTGGCAATAACAGCATAGGCCCTACAGTGTGTGAAAGGTGGGTGACGCGTTGTTTGTTTTGGCAATAACAGCATATGTCCTACAGTGTGTGAAAGGTGGGTGACGCGTTGTTTGTTTTGGCAATAACAGCATAGGCCCTACAGTGTGTGAAAGGTGGGTGACGCGTTGTTTGTTTTGGCAATAACAGCATATGTCCTACAGTGTGTGAAAGGTGGGTGACGCGTTGTTTGTTTTGGCAATAACAGCATAGGCCCTACAGTGTGTGAAAGGTGGGTGACGCGTTGTTTGTTTTGGCAATAACAGCATAGGTCCTACAGTGTGAGAAAGGTGGGTGACGGGTTGTTTGTTTTGGCAATAACAGCATATGTCCTACAGTGTGTGAAAGGTGGGTGACGCGTTGTTTGTTTTGGCAATAACAGCATAGGTCCTACAGTGTGTGAAAGGTGGGTGACGCGTTGTTTGTTTTGGCAATAACAGCATAGGTCCTACAGTGTGTGAAAGGTGGGTGACGCGTTGTTTGTTTTGGCAATAACAGCATAGGTCCTACAGTGTGTGAAAGGTGGGTGACGCGTTGTTTGTTTTGGCAATAACAGCATAGGCCCTACATTGTGTGAAAGGTGGGTGACGCGTTGTTTGTTTTGGCAATAACAGCATAGGTCCTACAGTGTGTGAAAGGTGGGTGACGCGTTGTTTGTTTTGGCAATAACAGCATAGGTCCTACAGTGTGTGAAAGGTGGGTGACGCGTTGTTTGTTTTGGCAATAACAGCATAGGCCCTACAGTGTGTGAAAGGTGGGTGACGCGTTGTTTGTTTTGGCAATAACAGCATAGGTCCTACAGTGTGTGAAAGGTGGGTGACGCGTTGTTTGTTTTGGCAATAACAGCATATGTCCTACAGTGTGTGAAAGGTGGGTGACGCGTTGTTTGTTTTGGCAATAACAGCATAGGTCCTACAGTGTGTGAAAGGTGGGTGACGCGTTGCACGGATATGACAAAGATTCGTACTTGTCTTTCAATAGCGGACTCGACAAATCATGATCACGGCTCGAGATTATTCTCGAGGTCTCGTGTTAAAAAGTGTATCAATAAACTTTATAAAATGTAAAGTTAAATGAGTGGTTCCTAATAGCAACTTATCACCAATGACTGAGTTTCAGACTGCTTTAAAGTTTACTCCCTGATCACCGGGCCGCTTGACAAGTACAGTGACAGAGAGACAAGACGCTCAGTCAGGTACCAGCACCAACTCCACTCCCGGGGGAGTATTCCTACCCGATGCTGGCACTTGGCCGCACACAGTCAGGTACCAGCACCAACTCCACTCCCTGGGGAGTATTCCTACCCGATGCTGACACTTGGCCGCACACAAGGGTTGGTTTGCACTGCAGTGTGTCATCGCTGCCATGACAGGTACTTCGTGCTCACAACTGCTGTGTCAGCTTGTGCAAAGGCACACATTCTAGCACAAAAGTTCAGTGAAGTAGAATGTCAGTACTGCTGTGCATGAAATATGGCGCTATACATGTGAATATTTTCCCGCAAAAAACAACCTGTTAAATGTCAGATTGACTAAAAATACAGGCGAACACGAACAAACGAAAATTGGGGTGCATAGTAAGTTTTGCGGAATATAGATGTATGAGATCAGTGGTGTTGGTATCCACAACCATTTACAGGTAAGACCACGTATACAACCAAGCTCGCTCTCTCTCTCTCTCTCTCTCTCTCTCTGGTGTATCTTAATTCGGACTGAACATGCATATTAACATATCATGGTCCGTACCTATTGTCAAAGTCACGATACTATACAAAACAATGTTTGAAAGACGAGATTCAGTCATTGTCTTACTTTGTCGTTCGTGAACAAGTCGTGTGTACGCCTCGACTAAGTCGGGCTACTGTTGGTGTCTTTCTGGTACCTGCTATATTGCACTTTTTTAGGCAGTTCATCACGACAGTAAAACCACCGGTGAGTCCTTTTGTCCTTATTTCCCCTCATGAGTTTTAAGACAAATTAAATGACCATGCATACATAAATGTACATCTACACGTGCAAATTGCAACATAACGTTGCTGCTGTTTGGATCCACTGACATGTTTGGCTTACGTCTCCTTGTTCGTCTGAAAGTGCTGGTGCGTGCACACTCATGAAACTCTAGGCGAGTTTTAATTACTCCCTCTCCCCCCCCTCTCTCTCCCTTCCCAGTTCCTCTGTTCTCCCCCCTCCCCCATCCCCTGCTTCCCCCTCCCCCTCCCCCTTAATCTAACGCAGGTGCGTGCTATGCTGGGACCCCCGAGGGCGAGCTCCCCCTGGAGATCAATGGGGAACTGCCAGAGGTAATCGATGGGCTGTGATCGTGGCCAATCCGTATCACCGTTCTTGTATGGAAACAGATCGAAGCCGGCATAGGTGTAGAGCGAGCTACATGTGGCAAGGGGAGGAAAGAGATCCAATGCAGTAACACTTTCTTTGGAGTCTCAGGATTTTTTCTCTGCATTATTGTGGTCCTTCCTTTGCATAATTCAGCCGCATTTGTGCTGGGTACGCTTTATTGAAAGCTAGCGGTTTTCTGGGTTTGCCAGTGTGCCTTTGTTTCAGTTGTAGACTGTCATTTTTGTTGGTTGGACTGATTTACGGGCGCTTTTGGAGTAGATATTCTTGCTACTCATAGAGACACTGCATCTGCGAGGGTGTGGGTGCACGATTTATTACTTCAGGTGTGACGTCACGACGGTTTTGAGAGGGCGGTTGCCTTTTCTAATCCACACCCAAGGCGCTGTGACATGACCAAGTAATAAAAGTCTATTGGAAATTACGGCAGCTTTCATTGTAACCCTCACACAAACAGCAGTAAGAGGAATTCGCATAAGTGCTGCAATAGAATTCAAAATCATGGTTGCACGTGTGTGTGTGTGTGTGTGTGTGTGGTGTGTGTGTGTGTGTGTGTGTGTGTGTGTGTGTGTAGTGATGGGTGGGGTTGGGAAGGAAAGGAGGTAAGAGGAGAGAGGGAGACACACTCACACACACAGACAACACTACACGACCACACACCACACACACACAACACGCACGGAGAGAGAGAGAGACTAGGAGAGAGAGAGAGAGAAGATGATGAGAATCCGAATGAGAGAGAGAGCGGCGACAGAACTAGGGACAGACCGACGACAGACAGAAAGACAGACAGTACAGACAGAAGGAGAGAGAGAGAGAGAGAGAGAGGAAGAGAGAGAGAGAGAGAGAGAGAGAGAGAGAGAGACTCCTCGAAAGCAATCTTAATTTACCCATTCATGAATTTATCTCTTTCTTTCCTAGAGTACTCATTCCGAGGGATTATAGCACTCGAACTTTGAACAGGTATGTTTTGGTGTCAACCGTCGAGTCATTGACAGAAGTTGATCTTTCATTAGCAGGGCCGGACCAAATGAGTTGTGGGGGGGGGGTTCCTTTTTGGGTTGGGGGACAAATCAGCGAAGTGGCGAAGCCACGAGCGCGCGCCCGCGAAGCAGGCGCGCAAACTAGGGGGGTCCGGGGGCATGCCCCCCCGGAAATTTTTTGAAAAACGGTTAAAATCTGTGCAATCTGGTGCATTCTGGGCCTTGTTTTGAGGGGTAAGAGCAGCATTGTTTTTGGTGCTAAAACTAGTAAAAGTTTAGCCCCCTCCCCCCCTCCCTTCCCCAAAAAAGCATTTAAAGAAAATAACACTGACCTATCTTTCAGCATGGAAAGTTCTTGTGTCAGACTGCCTGTGGCTCTGGCAGGGGAGAAGTGTCAAGTCAAGGGCTGGATAAGTTCATTTGTTCAGCAAGGTTTCTGGGAGCAGCGCCATGTGAGTTCGATATCGAACAGCGAATGTTTCCACAACCGCTCCAACGTCCACAGGAAAGCTGGTTTTGTGCAAAAAAGGATTTGTGTGTAAGAATGCAACACAATAATACATATAACAAAATAACTTTTGTCACGAGATGAATGTAGTGACAGTAAATGTTACTGTCTTTTGTTGACAATAATTCCTATTAATTCACGGCATTAATTACGACAACAACAAAAGTGGTTTTTTTTAACTAGGGGGGGGGGGGGGGGGGTTGGAAGTCAAAATAAACAAATCTAAAAAACCAAAATTAGGAAAGGAGTCCGAATAAGAATCAATAAATGAAATACTATACAGTTAGACATGTGCTAATGTTTTCAGTTGCCTTTCAAAACCGCCCCCCCCCCCCCCCCCCCAATCAAGTGGAACTGCTTTGCAAGCTGATAAAAGTTTGAAATCTTTTAATTATCATTACTTTTTCTCGCTCTACGTAAACTCTCTTTCTGTTGTTAGTCAAATTTGACTTCGACAACACCATGAACACCTTCCCCCCACTCGCCGACTCGAAACCCGAACCTAGCTTGGTCAAACCTGGTTACCCCAAATTTTGCCTCTGCGTACTCACTGGTTCAGATATGCGTATTTTTTAAAAACTGTGCGTATTTTTTGCGCGGACCGACATTTCAAAAATGCAGCTTTTGGTTTGCACAATGATACTCCGCAGTCAGTCAACGACACCCAAAAAAAATTTGAAGTGGCAATGCAAGTGAAGAGTTAACTGCCCCTTGACCACACACACACTCGATCTGCCTTATGGTGGCCGCCACCCCGCCTGACGTACTGACTTTGCTTGTCCGGGGAGTTCACCGACATTACTGTTACACTGTTCATGTTCGCAACTAGAGCATCACACACACAGTAGGCCTATTCAAACGTATCCAAGCGGCTAAACAATCAAAATCGCAATTCAACTGCGCAAATTAATCTTCTCTGAAGAAACGGTGATGCTACCGAAACGCATTCAATCAAAAGTTTGAGCAGCAGTCGAAAGGCAAAAGGAACGCTAGAAAGGGTTCTGTCAAAGAGTTCTGGGAGCACAGGGCAGCCGTCGTGCTGCAGATAACCGAATAAATAAACACGAACAATGTGGAGCAATCACATTGTGAAAAGTGCGGTGGTCACTGGCCCTAGGCCTGTGGAACCCGCAGTCACTCTCCGCAGTCATCTCCCGACCTGGATGAGGCAAGGACACAGAAGGCATTGTTTTACCTAAACCCGGACATGTTACTTTTTGTCACGTTTGTGTCCAACATCAGCGTCGGGCCCTGGAGTTAGGTCGCAGGGACCACCCGTTGAGAGTCAAACGTGGGATGGAGTTATGATATTGATATATCCAACCACGCAGTTGGGTATATAAACCGTACGAGGCCGTACAGCTACCTACAAAAAATAAATTCGGTAGCCGTACCGCACGGCTACGGAATCTCTTCCAAGAAAATGTGCTTACCGTATATCCTCCAGGAACTTGAAGTGATCAAGCCTATGATTTTCAGTACAGTGCGAGGTTGATGAATAAAACAACCTAAGGAAACACTCACTTTTACACGCAGCAGTCACCCGGACACACATCACTCTGCGGCATTGGTCACAACACACTTGACAGGCCAACACACCACGCTTAGCATACACGACACTGACAGCAGACATCGCAGAGAGAGAGAGAGAGAGTAGAGAGAGAAAGCAGACAGACAGGACCATGAACAGGACTAGACAGCTAGACAGGACAGACAGACAGACAGAGACAGAGAGGAGAGTGAGAACAGACAGAGAGAGAAAGAGGAGCGAGAGAAGAAGACAGAGGGAGAGCCGGGGAGAGGAGAGGACAGAGGAGACCGACGAAGAGAAGTGAGAGGAGAGAGAGAGACCAGAGAGGACGAGAAGAGCAGAGAAGAGAGGGAGACGAGAGAGAGAAAGGAGAGAGAGCAAGCCACTCCACGCCTTCAACGGAAAGTCAGGGCTGTATCCAGAACGGCGAGTTATTTTAACCCCGATTTATCTCTAAAGTAAACTCAGAGGATTCCAACTGTCTGTTCCGCTCTCCCTTGGCTGGAACACCGTTCTGGATATGGGCCACGCGTGCCTGACGTGGACTTTATCGCGCGAAATTGCACATTTAGGAATACGCAAAAGCTGCATTTTTTCCGCGTATTTTTTCAGAGGCATGCGTTATTTTCGTATTCCATTTTTTCTTGCGTATTAATACGCAAAATTCGTACGGGTACCCAGGTCTGCTTGGTCCTCCATTTCCCGCCACATGCTGATTACTTCCATTGTTTTGAGATGCGCGCGACTGAAAAAGAAACTGGAATCTTACCTTCAACATCAGATGCTGACGGCTGTGGAGCAAAAAAACTGCTCAGCTTCTTTGTGCCTGCGGCATCGGCAGGTTTAAGGGGTTTCTTTCTCGGCATTATACTTCAACTTGAAAGAACTTTGGAGAATTGAAACACAAATCAACCACAGCCATGGACACTACATCTAGTGTCCATGACCACAGCTGAGTGTGGAAATTGAATGCGGCGACTCGAGAACCGGAAGTTGTCTTGCGTAGTATGCGCTGACTAGTCGAACACGTAAGGGCTATTTTTTGTTCAGTGTTGGTTTAGCGCAGTGGGATTTATTTCAGGCTGCCTGGCTGACAAGAGTACAGTGCTGTACTTGGGGGGGGGGGGGGGGGGGGGGGGGGGGCCGGCCTGGCAGTGTGTGTTGGGGGGAGGGGGGGGTACCTTTTTTCTCATCGGATTTCACCATGAATCAGAATATAATTTGTTAGAGACACACACAAAAAATATTTATT
>JAWQFJ010009694.1:45000-54807 GCA_034096865.1 Theodoxus fluviatilis | reverse complement strand
TTGCCGTGGTTCAATGTCAACGTGTGTCACGAAATCATCTCTAATATTGTCCGGTTCCACATTGTCATCCACTTTTCCCACCGCTCCGCCGTACCTGGGCCCAACCCCACCCCCCACACCCCCAGGCCCCATCACCCCCAGACCATCTTTTATCGTCATCTATAAATAAATACTCTTTTCCTACCACGCACTACGCTACTGTGTTCGTGTTGCATCTGTCCATATTCCAATTTCCTCTGTATCATCTTCCCCGTAACAGTATGCAGAAGAGCAGTACATGTTGCTGGCCAGAGCATCGATCAAATTGTAACAATATTCATGCCGTCACCTGGGCTATGTACCCGCCAATAGCTCAGGCAATCCGAATAGGACTTCGCGGCTTCGTGCGATTCTCGATCTGCTTGACTGAATCAAAGGGGACCGCTGAGCCTTTAAATGTGTAATTAGTTAAACCTAACCAAACCGCCTATATGCTTACTGCACGCGGGCCAGCGCGACAGACACGCCTGGTCGCGGCTTTTTCAGTTTTTATGACTCCTAGCCGTCTGGGGGCTCGTCTGCCATGTTCCCGTGCTCTCCCGTCCTGTGGTGGTCCTCGCTCCGTGTCGTGTCGCGCGCTGCTTTTCCATGATGTCCACCTGTTTGTCTGTAATTAAGGTGGTGTGGGGGGGGGGGGGGGGGGGGGGATGTTTGGGCCGGTGCATGTGTGTGGAAACCTGCATCAGTTTCTCCTGGTGAGGTTTTGGTGTGCATCGTGTTGACACTGGTTGTCAGTGCTGTCGATTGAAAAGCTGTCTTCCACATACAGGTCCTCTGTACACATCATGAAACCATATGTCATATGCAACATGCGTATGATATAGATATCCCAACTACACACTTATCGAGTACCATATTTGCCTGCCTATCCTACCAGTCGGTCTAACGGAACCTACCTGTCTATTACCCTAACTTAATAAAAAGTGTAATTTATACAGCCACAGTTGTCATCATATTTTGACATGCTGCAAAGAGCGCTTTACAGGCATGAAAGACGATGAGCCATAAATAATGTTCAGACACAAGTAAAGCGAAAATCAGCAGCAGTACACGAACATACAATGCATAAGCACCCTAGCAAGCCAAGCCCAAAGCAACACCAACACAGCAACAACTCGACAGGCGAAACCAATAAGCACCAATAAGACACGGGCACACGTACAGGCTTCACACAGACAAGCCAAACAATACCAGGACCAAACCATATAAAGCACGGAACGGATGAAAAACCCATCGCATGAGCATGCGGAAGGAACATCGAATTATCATCACAGCATATAATGACATGAACCGCTCCATCAGTCCAGCAATTCACCGCGAACACATATCAACAGGGTTAAACCATATAACCATACACATAAAGCCAGAGTACATAAACAGGATCCGCAGAATGCACGAAATCAGCACAGCAAACAAACACTAATTAATGCAAGTCTATACACACAGTGTAAACTGAATAACAAGCATGACGGTACAAGAAAGCCATGTATGATGTGTACAAACCCAAAGCTAGTTACATGAGTTGCAGGCGAGCGTACCAGGCATGGTAATAGGTCACCGAAGCCCAGTCCAGAAGAGGGGGGGGGGGGAGGGGAGTGGGGTAGATTATGTATATATGCAGCATTGAGAAGAGCGTGCGTTTTCCAGGCTCTCGTGCGGGAAAGAGTCAGGCGAGGTAGAGTGACGAAGGCTGACAGGGAGAGAGTTCCAGACGAGAGGAGCAGAAAAAGAAAAAGAGCGTTCGCCAAAAGATTTGGTGTTGACTCTTGGAGTGCAGAGAATAGAGGTGTCTGCCGAGGAGCGGAGTGTCCTGGCTGGTGTGTATGTCTGAATCATGTCTGTGAGGTATGCGGGTCCTGTATGCGTGAATGCACTAAAGGATAGGCATGCAATTTTATATTTGATGCGCGACTCGACCGGAAGCCAGTGCAGTGCTTGAAGGTGCTGGGAAATGTGATCAGACTTGCGGACTCTGAGGATCAGGCGTGCAGCGTTGTTCTGCAGTTTCTGTAACCTATTCAGGAGATACTGGGGACAGCCGTACAGCAGGGCATTACAATAGTCCAGTCGGGATAGAATGAACGCAGAGACAAGAGTTTGGGTCGCTTCTTGAGAAAGATAATGCCGTATGGAACTAATGCGACGGAGTTCGTGGTTGACAGCACGAATGATGCTCAGTACCTGCGCATGCATAGTCAGGTGGGAGTCCAGCGTAACGCCTAGGTTTTTGACTGAATCAGAGAAGGGGACAGTAGCATTGCCAATGGTGATGGATTCTGGGGACTGCATGGAGGAAGATATGCGTGGAGAAGCAACGACCATAACCTCTGTTTTTTCATCATTCAGTTTTAACTTATTAAATGTCATCCATGATTTTATGTCAAGGATACATTCTTGCATTGAGTGCATGAGAGTATCGAAGTCCTGAGGATCAGCAGATTTCTGTAACTGCGTATCATCTGCATAGGAGTGATGAAGAACCGAGTGCGCTGCCATAACGTCAGCAAGGGGAGTGGTATATTAAACAAAAAACCGGTCCTAAGACCGAACCCTGGGGCACCCCATAGCGCAGCAGAGCAGGATCAGAGGTGCTGTTGTTGATGGAGACAGTCTGAGTACGGTTGGACAAGTAGGAAGAAAACCAGAGCAAGGCAGAATCACTAACGCCAAACACATGTTCCAAACGACTGAGGAGGAGACCATGATCAATGGTGTCAAAAGCTGCCGATAAGTCGAGTAGCGTCAGAATAGATACCCTTCCTTGGTCTAAAGAAAGTAGGAGGTCGTTTACAATTTTCACTAAAGCAGTTTCTGTACTATGTCCAGACCGATATGCAGATTGCAAAGGACTGAGGAGATGATTGGTTGCAAGGTGTTGCAGAGAGCGGGAAGAAGAACTATCTTTCTATCAACTTAGAGACAGACGACAAGTTACTCACGGGAACGGGAAATTTTTTCACTCTTTATTTTTGTCTGTGTCTTTGTTTTGTTTTGAGGTCGAGAGTAGGTTATTTTTTTTAACAGAGGCGTAACAAAAGCAACCTTGTGGACATACCAATCGTTAATGTACCTACCACGCGCCTCCCTACAAATATCGTGTCAATCGTACCTGCCTGCCTTCCTATCTACTTGTTCAATATACCTACCTGTCTATCTATCTGTCTGTCAATATACACTACTGCCTCTTTATCTATTAGTCAATGTACCTACTGTCTACTTATCTATCTTACCTGTCAGTGTACCTGCCTGCCTGCCTCTCTATCTACCTGTCAATGTACTACTTGTCTACCTATCTGTCTGTCAATGTACCTACCTGTCTACTTACCTACCTACACTAGCCGACCTACCTACCTATCTATTCTACATTAATGATGTACCAACCTGCCTCCCTACCTACACTCGTTTTCATGTACCTGCCTGCCTACCAATCTATATGTCAATGGATACCAAACCTACCTCTCCTACCAAACCTGGCAATGTGCCAACCTGTATGCCTGCCTCCCATACCTTACCTGTCCGTGTACCAGCCTGACAACCTCCCTCCACTCCATATCTATGCATCTACTCACATATCTGCCCACGGGAGAAGTACCACGTCCCAAATCCAAACTGAAGCAGGAAACGTCTTTGCTACCTGCCATCGGCCTATGGAGTGCAGTGACTGAGAAACAAAATAAAAGTCTATTTGTGCAAAATTGTAACGGAGACTTTCTTGGCGGGAAGCTTGATGATACTGGCTCATCAAGCCATGATGATGATACTGTCCTCGTCAGTCGTATTCCTTCTTATCAAATGGTGAGGCCTTAAATGGTCAAATAAGGCTGATAAGCCCTTAAACAATAAAAATGCATTCTGTCATTTCTCCTTATCACCTAGTTCGAATTGCAGTCATGCTCAGGATACTCCTCCACCAAGTATATGGAATACACATTTTGTAGTGAAACATATCACAAAATGTAAAGTTGCCACTATGTGTAAAAACCTCTCACTCTTCTAACTTGAAGTTGTGAATATCTTAGATCATAGGAAATGGTCTAGTGGTTAGGGCCATTCACACGAGGCGATTTTATACATTCCGTGCTGACGCTGTCCACACGACGAAAATATCTCCCAGTCGCCGAGCACTACTGATGCCCTAGCTCCACTACTGATGCTCTAGCTCCACTACTGATGCTCTAGCTCCACTACTGATGCTCTAGCTCCACTACTGATGCTCTAGCTCCACTACTGATGCTCTAGCTCCACTACTGATGCTCTAGCTCCACTACTGATGCTCTAGCTCCACTACTGATGCTCTAGCTCCACTACTGATGCTCTAGCTCCACTACTGATGCTCTAGCTCCACTACTGATGCTCTAGCTCCACTACTGATGCTCTAGCTCCACTACTGATGCTCTAGCTCCACTGATGCTCTAGCTCCACTACTGATGCTCTAGCTCCACTACTGATGCTCTAGCTCCACTACTGATGCTCTAGCTCCACTGATGCTCTAGCTCCACTACTGATGCTCTAGCTCCACTGCTGATGCTCTAGCTCCACTACTGATGCTCTAGCTCCACTACTGATGCTCTAGCTCCACTACTGATGCTCTAGCTCCACTACTGATGCTCTAGCTCCACTACTGATGCTCTAGCTCCACTACTGATGCTCTAGCTCCACTACTGATGCTCTAGCTCCACTACTGATGCTCTAGCTCCACTACTGATGCTCTAGCTCCACTACTGATGCTCTAGCTCCACTACTGATGCTCTAGCTCCACTACTGATGCTCTAGCTCCACTACTGATGCTCTAGCTCCACTACTGATGCTCTAGCTCCACTACTGATGCTCTAGCTCCACTACTGATGCTCTAGCTCCACTACTGCAAACATAGATTGGCTGCTTCAATGACGCATGCTGAAGAGCGTCAGTGTGGAACATGTGGAATCGTCTCGCGTAACACGGGCTTTATAGAGTCAGTGTGGAACGTGTGGAATCGCCTCGTGTAACACGGGCTTTAGAGCGTCAGTGTGGAACGTGTGGAATCGCCTCGTGTAACACGGGCTTTAGAGCGTCAGTGTGGAACGTGTGGAATCGCCTGGTGTAACACGGGCTTTAGAGCGTCAGTGTGGAACGTGTGGAATCGCCTCGTGTACACGGGCTTTAGAGCGTCAGTGTGGAACGTGTGGAATCGCCTCGTGTAACACGGGCTTAGAGCGTCAGTGTGGAACGTGTGGAATCGCCTCGTGTAACACGGGCTTTAGAGCGTCAGTGTGGAACGTGGGGAATCGCCTCGTGTACTACGGCCTTTAGAGCGTCAGTGTGGAACGTGTGGAATCGCCTCGTGTAACACGGGCTTTAGAGAGTCAGTGTGGAACGTGTGGAATCGCCTGGTGTAACACGGGCTTTAGAGAGTCAGTGTGGAACGTGTGGAATCGCTCTTGTACTACGGGCTTTAGAGCGTCAGTGTGGAACGTGGGGAATCGCCTCGTGTACTACAGGCTTTAGAGCGTCAGTGTGGAACGTGTGGAATGGCCTGGCGTAAGACGGGCTTTAGAGAGTCAGTGTGGAACGTGTGGAATTGCCTGGTGTAACACGGGCTTTAAAGCGTCAGTGTGGAACGTGGGGAATCGCCTCGTGTAACCGGGGCTTTTGAGCGTCAGTGTGGAACGCGTGGAATCGCCTGGTGTAACACGGGCTTTAGAGAGTCAATGTGGAACGTGTGGAATCGCTTCGTGTAACACGGCCCATAGAACGCTCGCCCGCTAATGCTTGCTACTCGCTGGGGCAACGTTCCAAGCTGCACGGCTCCTTGTTGCGTCCAAGGCGAGCTGCTTCACTGACTCACATTGCGTCTCCGTACCCAGAGTGACAACCAGGTACCTGGAAGGGTAGCAATGGCACACTGACTCACATTGCGTCTCCATACCCAGAGTGACAACCAGGTACCTGGAAGGGTAGCAATGGCACACTGACTCACATTGCGTCTCCATACCCAGAGTGACAACCAGGTACCTGCAAGGGTAGCAATGGCACACTGACTCACATTGCGTCTCCATACCCAGAGTGACAACCAGGTACCTGGAAGGGTAGCAATGGCACACTGACTCACATTGCGTCTCCATACCCAGAGTGACAACCAGGTACCTGCAAGGGTAGCAATGGCACACTGACTCACATTGCGTCTCCATACCCAGAGTGACAACCAGGTACCTGCAAGGGTAGCAATGGCACACTGACTCACATTGCGTCTCCGTACCCAGAGTGACAACCAGGTACCTGGAAGGGTAGCAATGGCACACTGACTCACATTGCGTCTCCGTACCCAGAGTGACAACCAGGTACCTGGAAGGGTAGCAATGGCACACTGACTCACATTGCGTCTCCGTACCCAGAGTGACAACCAGGTACCTGGAAGGGTAGCAATGGCACACTGACTCACATTGCGTCTCCGTACCCAGAGTGACAACCAGGTACCTGGAAGGGTAGCAATGGCACACTGACTCACATTGCGTCTCCATACCCAGAGTGACAACCAGGTACCTGGAAGGGTAGCAATGGCACACTGACTCACATTGCGTCTCCGTACCCAGAGTGACAACCAGGTACCTGGAAGGGTAGCAATGGCACACTGACTCACATTGCGTCTCCGTACCCAGAGTGACAACCAGGTACCTGGAAGGGTAGCAATGGCACACTGACTCACATTGCGTCTCCGTACCCAGAGTGACAACCAGGTACCTGGAAGGGTAGCAATGGCACACTGACTCACATTGCGTCTCCGTACCCAGAGTGACAACCAGGTACCTGGAAGGGTAGCAATGGCACACTGACTCACATTGCGTCTCCATACCCAGAGTGACAACCAGGTACCTGGAAGGGTAGCAATGGCACACTGACTCACATTGCGTCTCCATACCCAGAGTGACAACCAGGTACCTGGAAGGGTAGCAATGGCACACTGACTCACATTGCGTCTCCGTACCCAGAGTGACAACCAGGTACCTGGAAGGGTAGCAATGGCACACTGACTCACATTGCGTCTCCATACCCAGAGTGACAACCAGGTACCTGGAAGGGTAGCAATGGCACACTGACTCACATTGCGTCTCCGTACCCAGAGTGACAACCAGGTACCTGGAAGGGTAGCAATGGCACACTGACTCACATTGCGTCTCCGTACCCAGAGTGACAACCAGGTACCTGGAAGGGTAGCAATGGCACACTGACTCACATTGCGTCTCCGTACCCAGAGTGACAACCAGGTACCTGGAAGGGTAGCAATGGCACACTGACTCACATTGCGTCTCCGTACCCAGAGTGACAACCAGGTACCTGGAAGGGTAGCAATGGCACACTGACTCACATTGCGTCTCCGTACCCAGAGTGACAACCAGGTACCTGGAAGGGTAGCAATGGCACACTGACTCACATTGCGTCTCCGTACCCAGAGTGACAACCAGGTACCTGGAAGGGTAGCAATGGCACACTGACTCACATTGCGTCTCCGTACCCAGAGTGACAACCAGGTACCTGGAAGGGTAGCAATGGCACACTGACTCACATTGCGTCTCCGTACCCAGAGTGACAACCAGGTACCTGGAAGGGTAGCAATGGCACACTGACTCACATTGCGTCTCCATACCCAGAGTGACAACCAGGTACCTGGAAGGGTAGCAATGGCACACTGACTCACATTGCGTCTCCATACCCAGAGTGACAACCAGGTACCTGGAAGGGTAGCAATGGCACACTGACTCACATTGCGTCTCCGTACCCAGAGTGACAACCAGGTACCTGGAAGGGTAGCAATGGCACACTGACTCACATTGCGTCTCCGTACCCAGAGTGACAACCAGGTACCTGGAAGGGTAGCAATGGCACACTGACTCACATTGCGTCTCCGTACCCAGAGTGACAACCAGGTACCTGGAAGGGTAGCAATGGCACACTGACTCACATTGCGTCTCCATACCCAGAGTGACAACCAGGTACCTGGAAGGGTAGCAATGGCACACTGACTCACATTGCGTCTCCGTACCCAGAGTGACAACCAGGTACCTGGAAGGGTAGCAATGGCACACTGACTCACATTGCGTCTCCGTACCCAGAGTGACAACCAGGTACCTGGAAGGGTAGCAATGGCACACTGACTCACATTGCGTCTCCGTACCCAGAGTGACAACCAGGTACCTGGAAGGGTAGCAATGGCACACTGACTCACATTGCGTCTCCGTACCCAGAGTGACAACCAGGTACCTGGAAGGGTAGCAATGGCACACTGACTCACATTGCGTCTCCGTACCCAGAGTGACAACCAGGTACCTGGAAGGGTAGCAATGGCACACTGACTCACATTGCGTCTCCGTACCCAGAGTGACAACCAGGTACCTGGAAGGGTAGCAATGGCACACTGACTCACATTGCGTCTCCGTACCCAGAGTGACAACCAGGTACCTGGAAGGGTAGCAATGGCACACTGACTCACATTGCGTCTCCGTACCCAGAGTGACAACCAGGTACCTGGAAGGGTAGCAATGGCACACTGACTCACATTGCGTCTCCGTACCCAGAGTGACAACCAGGTACCTGGAAGGGTAGCAATGGCACACTGACTCACATTGCGTCTCCGTACCCAGAGTGACAACCAGGTACCTGGAAGGGTAGCAATGGCACACTGACTCACATTGCGTCTCCGTACCCAGAGTGACAACCAGGTACCTGGAAGGGTAGCAATGGCACACTGACTCACATTGCGTCTCCATACCCAGAGTGACAACCAGGTACCTGGAAGGGTAGCAATGGCACACTGACTCACATTGCGTCTCCGTACCCAGAGTGACAACCAGGTACCTGGAAGGGTAGCAATGGCACACTGACTCACATTGCGTCTCCGTACCCAGAGTGACAACCAGGTACCTGGAAGGGTAGCAATGGCACACTGACTCACATTGCGTCTCCGTACCCAGAGTGACAACCAGGTACCTGGAAGGGTAGCAATGGCACACTGACTCACATTGCGTCTCCGTACCCAGAGTGACAACCAGGTACCTGGAAGGGTAGCAATGGCACACTGACTCACATTGCGTCTCCGTACCCAGAGTGACAACCAGGTACCTGGAAGGGTAGCAATGGCACACTGACTCACATTGCGTCTCCATACCCAGAGTGACAACCAGGTACCTGGAAGGGTAGCAATGGCACACTGACTCACATTGCGTCTCCATACCCAGAGTGACAACCAGGTACCTGGAAGGGTAGCAATGGCACACTGACTCACATTGCGTCTCCGTACCCAGAGTGACAACCAGGTACCTGGAAGGGTAGCAATGGCACACTGACTCACATTGCGTCTCCGTACCCAGAGTGACAACCAGGTACCTGGAAGGGTAGCAATGGCACACTGACTCACATTGCGTCTCCGTACCCAGAGTGACAACCAGGTACCTGGAAGGGTAGCAATGGCACACTGACTCACATTGCGTCTCCGTACCCAGAGTGACAACCAGGTACCTGGAAGGGTAGCAATGGCACACTGACTCACATTGCGTCTCCGTACCCAGAGTGACAACCAGGTACCTGGAAGGGTAGCAATGGCACACTGACTCACATTGCGTCTCCGTACCCAGAGTGACAACCAGGTACCTGGAAGGGTAGCAATGGCACACTGACTCACATTGCGTCTCCGTACCCAGAGTGACAACCAGGTACCTGGAAGGGTAGCAATGGCACACTGACTCACATTGCGTCTCCGTACCCAGAGTGACAACCAGGTACCTGGAAGGGTAG
>JAWQFJ010009694.1:20000-25000 GCA_034096865.1 Theodoxus fluviatilis | reverse complement strand
GCGGTGTAAGGTAATGTTTGATAAATGCTGGATTCGAAAGACCGCTTTTGACACCGCATGATGGATGGGAAACATTTGCAAAGACTGATGAAAAATATAAACCTGTTTTTAAAAGCCTCTGGATTGCTGCGAGAAAAGGGGTTGATGGATAGGTCAGGTTAATGAACTTGGAAGGTTACAGAACAGAGAGATGAAGTGGTGCGAGGGGATGGGATGGGGTGGGGTGGAAGGGGAGGGCAGGGGCGATGGGGTGGGGTGGGATGGGATGGGATGGGGAGGGGAGGAGATGGGAGGGGGTGGGACGGGACGGGGTGGAAGGGAAGGGGATGGGATGGGTTAGGGTGGGGTGGGGTGGAATGGAATGGAATGGGACGGGATAGGGTGGGATGAGATGGAAGGGGATGGGATGGGATGGGATAGGGTGGGATGAGATGGAAGGGGATGGGATGGGATGGGATAGGATGGGCGAGGCGAGGCGAGGGGAGGGGGGAGGAGCGAAATTCCACCGCAAATACGCTGCCTCTGAACTGAAATGATTAATTATAAGGACAGGCACTTAAATGGCGCGCGTGTGTGTCTGTGAGCGTGCGTGTGTGTGTGCGTGCGTGTGCGTGTGTGTGTGTGCGCGAGCGGGCGTGTGAGTAGTGTGTGTGTGTATGTGTGTGTGTGTGTGTGCGTGTGTGTGTGTGTGTGTGTGTGTGTGTGTGTGTGTTAGAGAGAGAGAGAGAGAGAGAGAGAGAGAGAGAGAGAGAGAGAGCATTTGGACAACAGGTGTCAAGAATGAGTGTGTAGTTGGGAAAGGTAGAGGCAGTGACAAACACAGATACAGACGTCTTATTAATTACTCGGAACACACACACATTTTCTCGCACACGTACACACGCACGCACACACGTGAGCGCGCAATCATACACACACACACACACACACACACATACAATCGCCATATTCACACACACACACACACACACACACACACACACACACACACACACACACACACACACACACACACACACACGTACACACACACACACACAATCGCCATCAAGATTCACACACACACACATACACACAATCTACACACACAAATACACACAGTATACATACACAAACACACACATAATAATAATAATAATAATAATAATAATAATAATAATAATAATAATAATAATAATAATAATAATAAAAATAGCATTTGTATAGCGCACTTCTGTACAACTC
This sequence comes from Theodoxus fluviatilis, assembly GCA_034096865.1. NCBI lineage: Eukaryota > Metazoa > Mollusca > Gastropoda > Cycloneritida > Neritidae > Theodoxus > Theodoxus fluviatilis. Next base: position 23,776 of record JAWQFJ010009694.1, on the reverse strand, counting down.
AATGCGCTCAATGCACACACACATACACACACATACACACACATACACACACACGCACGCACACACACAAACGCGCACGCGCCCATGCTCACGCCGTAGAACAAAGGTTATAAGACAAGCTAGGCAGCACTCAGTGAGAAGCACGAGATCTGTCGGGAAACCGTAGATCAGGGAGCTGGGGGACACGAGAGTTGTGACACGGGAGGCGGGAGAAGGTGTGTCGCCTGCCACCCTCCGTACCTCACGTGCCAGCACTCCACAGCGCGTTCCAGGGCGGCCTGTCGCCTGGCAGCTCTCTGGCCTTGGGGCATTCATCACTGACCCCCCATGACCCCGCCTCCTCTTCCCCCCTTTCTCACCCCTGACCCCTTTGTCTTTTCGCCCTAACCGCAGGTTTTTGTCTACGTCTCTCCCACGTGCTGCTCTCTGGCTCCATCCTTGTCTGCCTGGTTCTCCGTCATCCATCACCGTCCCGGCTGTGCGGTCTCTGGTGTACCTTGGATGAGAAGGGTGGTCTCTGGCATTCTAGTTCACTAGAGACTTCGCCTACCGGCGAAAGTGTCTCTAGCCCAGTTGACATCACGTGATGGAAGGTTTTCGTCCGAAATATGCAAATGGAGGTCACACGAGAGGCTTGTGGGATAGCCGATCTGCTCCCTGACATATGCCGTTAAAGTAGCTCTAAGACTATTTCGCACAACTAATAAAATACGCTTATTGAGGCAATAAGCAAGCGTTTATTCGATAAAATAAAATGTGTGTGTTGAAAAGGAAACACGTTTTGATATCTGAATGATTTCTGTAAAAAGTGGAGGAAAAATAGTATCAGAACGAACTATTTTTGGCGCAAAGCTGTAATGCGAAGGGTCAAGTCTATTATGCACTCATTGCGAACTGTGCCGGAGTCACGTGACTCGGGTTCACAGAATGGGTCTCTGGTGTACCTTGGAAGAGAAGGGCGGTCTGGTGTACCTTGGAAGAGTAGGGCGGCCTCTGGTGTAGCTTGGAAGAGTAGGGCGGTCTCTGGTGTACCTTGGAAGAGAAGGGCGGTCTCTGGTGTACCTTGGAAGAGTAGGGCGGTCTCTGGTGTACCTTGGAAGAGAAGGGCGGCCTCTGGTGTACCTTGGAAGAATAGGGCAGTCTCTGGTGTATGCATATACCTTGGAAGAGAAGGGCGGCCTCTGGTGTACTTTGGAAGAGTAGGGCTGTCTCTGGTGTAGCTTGGAAAAGAAGGACGGCCTCTGGTGTACCTTGGAAGAGTAGGGCGGTCTCTGGTGTACCTTGGAAGAGTAGGGCGGTCTCTGGTGTACCTTGGAAGAGAAGGGCGGCCTCTGGTGTACCTTGGAATGGAAGCGCGGCCTCTGGTGTACCTTGGAAGAGAAGGGCGGTCTCTGGTGTATACATATATCTTGGAAGAGAAGGGCGGCCTCTGGTGTACCTTGGAAGAGAAGGACGGCCTCTGGTGTACCTCGGAAGAGAAGGGCGGTCTCTGGTGTACCTTGGAAGCGAATGGGGCGGTCTCTGGTGTACCTTGGAAGAGTAGGGCGGTCTCTGGTGTACCTTGGAAGAGAAGGGCGGCCTTTGGTGTACCTTGGAAGAGAAGGGCGGCCTCTGGTGTATACATGTACCTTGGAAGAGTAGGGCGGTCTCTGGTGTACCTTGGAAGAGAAGGGCGGCCTCTGGTGTACCTTGGAAGAGAAGGGCGGCCTCTGGTGTACCTTGGAAGAGAAGGGCGGCCTCTGGTGTACCTTGGAAGAGAAGGGCGGCCTCTGGTGTACCTTGGAATAGAAGGGCGGCCTATGGTGTACCTTGGAAGAGAAGGGCGGCCTCTGGTGTATACATGTACCTTGGAAGAGAAGGGCGGCCTCTGGTGTACCTTGGAAGAGAAGAGAGGTCAGAGAGAGACAGAGACAGAGAGAGAGAGAGAGAGAGAGAGAGAGAGAGAGAGAGAGAGAGAGAGAGAGAGAGAGAGAGAGAGAGATTAGAGAAAACCGGGAGCATTAGAGAGTGTAAGAGCGAGCGGCGTGAGGAGCTGCTGTAATGTTACACGGACCACTGACACCGACACACATCCCGCTCCTTTGATCTCAGTGGCGCGCGCCTGCTCCTTCCTTTTCCCCCAGTCCCCTTCCCCACCTCATACAGCCCCACCACCCTTCCCCCCAACCCGTCTACGCCTCCTCCCTTCCCCTGTTTCCCAAGCTATCCTCTCCCTGTCCCTGCTGAAAATGTGGCTTCCAGGTTCATAGCTATTTCACCTTCCCGCAGTTTTTCTCTTTCCTCCTTTACTGTGACCGTGTGTGGCTCCGTCTGCACACCTCTCTTTCTCTCTCCCCCCCTCCCTCTCTCCCCCCCCCCTCCCTCTCTCTCTCTCTCTCTCTCTCTCTCTCTCTCTCTCTCTCTCTGTCTCTGTCTCTGTCTCTCTCTCTCTCTCCCCCCCTCCTCTCTCTCTCTCTCTCTCTCTCTCTCTCTCTCTCATACACACACACACTCACTCTTTTTCTCATTCTCTCTTTCTCATTCTCTTTCTCATTTTTTCTCATTCTTTCTCATTCTCTCTCTCTCTCTCTCTCTCTCTCTCTCTCTCTCTCTCTCTCTCTCTCTCTCTCTCTCTCTCTAACCAAAACCCAACTAAACTTCTAAAATATGCAAATAAAAGGCCTTGACCCAAGAAAGCCGGGAAAGAACAGAATGAGCTGAGAATTTAGTCTGTCATGTGGGGTGACGTTTAGGAATTCTTGTTCCACGCAAGAAGATATATCCACACAAGGACAGACATACTTTAGGGTGAAGTCTATGCTGATGGAAGTTGCGTGTGGTCGAGTGTTGAGCCCTATCTACACTGGCCTTGTTGGACGAGTAAACTACACGGACATTTGGTCGATTTTGAGGAATGAAGGCTCCACCTCGCCTTGTGCTCTCCTCCTCCTCTTCTCTTCCTCTTCTCTTCCTCAACATCTGCCTCCATCTTCTCTTCCTTGTCCCGTCCTTCATCTCCTGCTCCACTTCCTGCTTCTTCCCTTCCTTTTCATGTTTCTTGATCTCCTGGCCTCTTTAGTCTTCCTGAGTCTCTCCCAGTTCTCCTCCTGCTGCTCCTGCTGCTCTTCCTCCTCCTGCTCCTGCTCCTCCTTCTTCTACTCATCTTTGTCCTGTTTTTCATCCTCTTGCTCTCCCTGTGGGTTCGGGGTAAGAATTGACCCACCGCGTCTCCCTACGCGATCCGTAAGAGGCAAATAACTAGGGACACCGTGACTTGATTTGCGTTTACTCTGAACTATTCTAGTGATTTTCGTGCTACATGGCCTTACATAGCCTACAAGGCTGATAGGCCGTAAAACACTGTCCATCCATCCATCCATCATCCTCTTGCTCCTTCTCCTCCTCTTGCTCCTCCTCCAACTGCGCCTCTCCATCTACCCACTTCCTCCTCTCCATCTACCCACTTCCTCCTCTCCATCTACCCACTTCCTCCTCTCCATCTACCCACTTCCTCCTCTCCATCTACTATTATTATTACTCAAGCAACTTCATCACCACTGTCATACATCCACCTTAAGTTGAAAAAGTGTATACGTAGGTATTTTCTCCGACTTGAGCCGGATGCTTTTCAAGTTTTGGGGTATTTAAAGAGGAGGAGGAAGAGGAGGAGGAGGAGGAGGAGGAGGAGGAGGAGGAGGAATCGATCATTGAACGTCTCATTCATCCATCGACTTTCTTTGTCCCGCAAGGAGCTTGCCGATTTCTCCTCTTATTGTCTCATCCTGAAGCCTCCTCAA
>JAWQFJ010009694.1:10000-12500 GCA_034096865.1 Theodoxus fluviatilis | reverse complement strand
ATGCAGCTACGGCTCGGGGAGACTACAGACCAGCGACAGGCTAACTACAAGCCAGGCCAGACAGAGGGCAGCTACATTCAGAATTGCCGCAGGCTTGACAGCAGAGCAGACGGTGGCAGGGACACGGGGACAGAGGGGAAGGATGGCGGTCTGCCGGTCGCCCACCTCTCCTGTCGCCTAGCGCGGGCCTGCGGAGCTGAGGTCGTCACTCTGGAATCAATGCAGAGAGTGCCTTTCACGCCGCCCCTTTGAAGCTGCCGCCGCTATGGTGGATTAATTTTGTTCACAGTGATTCGGCAAGCCGGCAGAAAACGCGACAACTCGGGCGACTACACACCTGGCACCCCCACCGAGCATTGCCCCAGGGTGGGTGGGGTAAGGAGCAAGGGGGGTGGAGATGGGGCTAGACTGGTGAAGGTGGGGGAAAGATGAGAACGAGAACATGGTGTGGGGGTGAGGTTTGTAAAGGGGTGAGGATGGGGAAAGAGGAGACAGAGAATAAGGTGTGGGATGGGGTGGGGGATGTGATGTGAGGAGGGGTGGGAAACCTCAGTTACCCGCTGGGAGGGAACACAAGGAGGGGTGGGGGTGGGGAGTTACGGTGAGGTATCAGAGACTGAGTATGGGAGGGAGAGGGAAAGTGGGAAGGGAAAGGTGGGTAGGGGAGGGAAATGGTCGGGAGAGAGAGACGAAGGGGTGGGATGGGATTGGGGGGGTAGGGTGTTGGGGGAGCCGAGGATAATGTTGGGTAGGGGAGGAGAAGTGTTTTATGTATGTTTTGGCTCGGGAGGAAAAGACGTAGAAAGGCCTGAAGGACAGAAGGCGGACGAGGGAGAGAGCGGAAGGAAGGGTGGAGGTACAGGAGAAAAGAATGTGGTTGGACTTTTGAGCGGAGATGCAGCCAGCCAAGCCATTCTTGATCTCTGTAAATATGATTGTGTTTTGACAACCTCGGCCAGCTAAAGGAGTAAAGGGGAAGAATGGACGAGAAATGGAACGTTCCTTATTGTGGGTCGGAAGAAGAGTTTGCAGAAAGGACTGTCCCCAAGATAAATAGCTTGAGGAACACAAAACCAGAGATATAGCTGGAGCAAACAGAGATCCATGAGGAGGAATTGTGTGAAAGGTGAAGGGGGAGAAAGAGCATCACAAGGCTTAGGAAAGATATACAGGGCGTCTATTGCCCTGAAGGAAGAAGCTTTGGTAGAGGATACCAGAAGAAAGGAGACAGGAAGCTCTCTGGCGTGCAATTATCTCGCAGGGATGACGTCTGTGTATAGATTAGAAAGTGCAGAGATCTAGCGTGAGTTCTGTCCTGTCTGTTGTATTTGCACATATGGACATCCCCAATTCCGGATCAAAGGTTTGTCGCAGCAGCGACCTGCAGGGATGAAAATTTTCCGCGGATCCGAGGATTTCCTCGGATTTGATGACCAATTTGGTCACTCTCGAGATTCGTGTAAATCCGTTGAGAATTTTTTTTTTTTTTTTTTTGGGGGGGGGGGGGGGGGGGGGGGGGGGTTAGGTTGAACCGCACCGGCTGATGGGTAGCCATTTTGATGCCTCGGCCAATCGTGCAAATCTGCTTAAAAGCACACGAAGCAGAAATCGGAAACTAGTCTGAACCAATGAAACGCTTCAAAAGAGAAGCCTCTGTCTATCCTTTGCTCTGATTGGTCGCTTAACCCGTGCGTAGAGCGTGATCGTGGCCGAATTGATGAACGAAGCTAGCTTCGTCGGCTGTTCCGGCTGTTGCCGAAACTAGCTTCGGCTCTTTTCGACATAAGGAACGCACGGCGTCTTTAGTATCAATCAACCAAGTGCAAGAATGCCGAGGAGGGATGCAAAGAAGTTTGCTACGCTGCATAAATTTGGGGAAAAGCCGAAGAAAAAAAGGAAGACAACGGTAGACTTGTCAACAGCCTCCGGAGCGGAGAATTCGACAGTGATCGCTTCTGTTTCGATCGACACCGCACCACGTGCGAGCGGCGATTCAGCAGCTACCACTCTTGACTTGAGTCGTTCGAAACTACGTCTGGCGCAGCTGTTTCGAGGTTGCTCGCCTCCTCATCGTCCGCTCAGAAACGAAGACATGGAGTGGGAACCGACTTATGTCCTGACTCCGGAGCTCGAGAATCGACAGCGCTTGCTTCTAGTTCTACTTCGACCGAAGATGCACCTCTCGCTAGTAGTGATTCGGCAACCTCCGCACTCACGTTTATCGAATCTGCTTCTGGCGCAGCTGATGTTGCGAAAGCAATCGCCTCCTCATCGTCAGAATCTGTCCCTACCAGTGCCAAGAAACTTCGTCGTTTCGAGAGCGAGACAAGAGAGCCAGTAGGTGATGACGAGAACGTGATCGTCAGCATGAGCATGATGAACAAGCTCGTCTCCGTGTTCCGCTGCCGAGATTGTGACCAGCTGCCGTTAACAATAACAGTGACCAAAAATCAGTCGGCGATGTTTGGATCAGCGAGCAAGCTGAAAGTGTTCTGCTCAG
>JAWQFJ010009694.1:0-5000 GCA_034096865.1 Theodoxus fluviatilis | reverse complement strand
ACTAAATCACCATAAGAAAACTAAATCGCTCGGGATCAGTCAACCATCCATGCTCTCTTTGGGTCCGTTTATCGACCAAGAACCAGGCGGCACGATGCAATTACTATTGGAGAAGTAATTAACGAACAAAGCCGACTCCGAAATCGCAGCGTACCATTTTTTCTTATTTACCACGCTGGCTGAGAAGTCTTCCTCTTTTCTCGCTGCCTTCTCCTCTCGCTGCCTTCTTCTCTCTGCCTTTCTCCTCTCGCTGCCTTCTCCTCTCGCTGCCTTCTCCTCTCGCTGCCATCCCCCTGTGGGTTCGGGGTAAGAATTGACCCACCGTGTCTCCCTACACGATTCGTAAGAGGCGAATAACTAGGGACACCGTGACTTGATTTAAGTTTACTCTTAAACTGTTCTTGTGATTTTCGTGCTTATTGGCCTTATATAGCCTACAAAGGATGATAGGCCGTTAAACACCATCCATCCATCCATCCATCCATCCTCTCGCTGCCTTCTCCTCCCACTGTAGGTTCGGGGTAAGAATTGACCCACCGCGTCTCTCTACGCAATTCGTAAGAGGCGAATAACTAGGGACACCGTGACTTACCTTGCGTTTACTCTAAACTGGTCTAGTAATTTTCGTGCTTACTGGGCTTACATAGCCTTCAAAGGCTGATAGGCCGTAAAACACTATCCATCCATCCATCCATCCATCCATCCATCCATCCATCCATCCATCCATCCATCCATCCATTCATCTCGCTGCCTTCTCCTCTCGCTGCCTTCTCCTCTCGCTGTCTTCCTCTCGCTGCCTTCCTCTCGCTGCCTTCTCCTCCGTGGAGGGCATCGGGGTTTTGCTGCAACGAACACCCTTCGACCGTGACCGAATTTTTGCCCTGGCGTGCCGCCCCGTCCGCCCCGCTGTCGCGCTGGGATGAATCTGTTTTTGCGCGATGTTATCTCTGGCCCTGGTTCCCCCTGAACTTGCAGGAGTGTGAAATTATTAAAGCTCGCCCGCCCGGGACCCATTCACACCGCAGATTGTAACGTTTGAATGGAGCGACGCTTGCCGGTCCTGGTGTCAAATTACTCCGCGATACCCATCGACCTTCTTTTCACGGCCTGCCTTCCAGAGTTACCCGCCCTTGTTGAAGCATGGCGGGTCGCGATGGGGTAGGGCGAAAGCGAGACTGGGAGATCGTCTTGATTAATAATCCAGGCGCCATTCTGGGCAGGCTGGGATGGGGTGGCAGATGGCCTGGCAAACCGTGGCACTCTGGGTGTCTGCAGGAGCCCAGGAGTCTGATTTCTCTGTAGAACAGTAGGACATTTCCCTCTCTGTGCTTCTTGTAAGGCGTTGATTTTTTCCCCTTTTTTAATCTCTCTCTCTCTCTCTCTCTCTCTCTCTCTCTCTCTCTCTCTCTCTCTCTCTCTCTCTCTCTCTCTCTCTCTCTCTCTCTCTCTCTCTCTCTCTCTCTCGTGTGTGTGTGTGTGTGTGTGTGTGTGTGTGTGTGTGTGTGTAAGTGAGCCCGTGCCTCTATCTACCTCTGGCTCATTGTTTCAGTGTGTCACTCTCCCTATGTGCCTCACTGTATGTCTGATCTCTGTGTGTGTGTGTGTGTGTGTGTGTGTGTGTGTGTGTGTGTGTGTGTGTGTGTATTTGTGTCTGTTTTTAAACCCCCCACCCCTTCCCTCCCTCCAAGCTCCATCAGGGAAGCAGGCCAAGAAACAAGTGATTGAAAATCATGGTGGGGATTATCAACGGGTGAAATGGTCGACGGCTAAAAGCGTGCCGCAGCGTTTCTGTGCAGGGACGCGCCCTTTTCGTCTCCAAGAGCGTGGATACTGTGGATACTGTGGATACTGTGGAAATTGTGGATACTGTTTCGTTTTCTCATTTGGACGCTAATGGCCCCATAGGGGGCCTGCTGAAAGAATCCATTGTGAAACGCTATAGCAGAGCAGAGGGGCGGTGGTTTCGAATTGCCCGAAGCTGACGGTGACACAAGTGGGGTGACACTGGCGGGCTTCATCGGTCTAACGGGTTTGCTTATTGCTCCTGTGGGTGTGGGTGGTGTGTGTCGTCCCGTAGACCTCGAACCGTGATGGAGATATAAAGACTTAACGTAAATGGACCATCGTTATTGGTCATGGTGTGTGTACTTACGTGCAATTTGTTTGTTTGAAAACTTGGGCTTCGTGAAGCAATGCACAGTCTTGTGTCAGTCCGGTTCAGTACAAGTGGTGCAAGGTGCGGATGTTTCTCTTAAAGATAATTCACAAGCTGCTGCACTCTTTGCTTTTTTAAAGTAATTATTTCTTAATCGTGCGGGGAGATAAGTTCTGATATTTGGAAAGGTGAATGTTTCCTAGTTTCCTTGTGCATCTGTAGTTTCATCTAGTCAATTTCTGTTTACTTTAATGGGAGGGGAACATTGAAGTACTTCCCCCTACAATCTAACTTTATTCTTAGATGAAGGCGTACTTTACAGCATAGCTGTTTTTAGTATTTTGTTCCTAGGCGCCTTGGAATCCGTCATTGAACACCTTGGGTTCCCTCGGTTTGGGTTCGAGAGCTAAATCGTAGAAGTGTATGTCGCCTCTCTTGTCCCTCGTTGCTTGTATCATTTTCCACCAGAACGACTGCTTCTTTCCAGATTGTCCCTCTGAATACTGTCTGTAGCCTTATTCCTCCTCACCCCCATCCCAATCCCCGACCTCCAGCTCCTTTATTATTCCCCTTATTAACAAATCCCACCCGCTACCCTCCACCCCCTATACCCCCACCCCCTATACCCAACCCCCTATACCCCCACCCCCTATACCCCCACCCCCTATACCCCCACCTCCCATACCCCACCCCCACCCCCTATACCCCCCATCCCAACCCCCGACCTCTAGATCCTTCATTATTTCCCTTATTAACAAATCCCACCCACTACCCCGCACCCCCATACCCCACCCCCACCCCCAGTTCTTCTGGCCCTAGGGGTCCAGCAGAGCGGCAGATGCTGCCTCCTGCACTGAGTGTACAGCCCTAGGCCTGGTCCCAAGAACAATGGTGGACATCTGATTATCTCCACTTTCCTGTCAACCTGACCTCCAGCGTTCACCGTGACCTTCCTGTGGTCACTCCCCCTTCCTGTAGGGCACCTCCTTCCAAAAAGTCTGGGATGCCCTCTGGGCATAAAAAGATTATCGGCACTTAAAATTGGGATATGTGTGTGTGTGTGTGTGTGTGTGTGTGTGTGTGTGTGTGTGTGTGTGTGTGTGTGTGTGTGTGTGTGTGTGTGAGTGTGTGAGTGTGAGCGAGAGAGAGAGAGAGAGAGAGAGAGAGAGAGAGAGAGAGAGAGAGAGAGAGAGAGAGAGAGAGAGAGAGAGAGAGAGAGAAGGTGGGGGGTGGGGGTTGTTGGGACGAGCGGTCGAACGACTGACGAATACATGCATGAGCAGTGAGGCAGGAGGACTTTTAAATTATTGGGCATTGGTTGAAGATATTGATTATATGTCTTAAAGTCTAGAAATGATGATCTGCGAAAACATGCATTACGACCGTGTCTACGATAATGATAGGGAAATTTGGCAGTGCTCGCTACCCTGTGTATGAGGACGAATTACCTGTCAGTTTGTATTAGAGCCTCGGCGTGAGCTTGTGGCTAGAAGTGATATTACAGCACAAGCTGAGAATGTAATGTTCAAATTTGTTTGAGAAGCTTTTGCCTTGAATTTATAGCCCAAAGAGATCCATAGAAAGCCACCAATGTTTCTTTTGAAAGATTGAAAGCACCACTCCATCAAGATCCAGGAGAGTCATTTAGAAGATTGCCAAACTGATGCCCACGAACACCATCACGTCCCAGTCAGGTGTCACTAATGGCACCGAGTCCACTTGGGAACGCACTCTTTGCAGGAGGGGCCAACTACTTTCGGCCAAAGGTCAACTTGCAGCGACCTTCTGGAGGTCACGGTGACCTCTTCCATACTGGTAATGGTGGGTCGTGGCGCCAGTAGACTCATCTTCGTTCGCGAAGCAACGCCATAGAGACCGCCGTATGGCGCTGACTGTAGTCTCGTGTTGCTGATTTGCACACCCCTCCTAACGTGCTCTTGGCTTGTGTGGTGCTGCTCGGGCTCCGCCCGCGGATGGTTCCTTCCTCCTGATGTTATCCTGCTTCACCCTTGCTCCTCCTCCTCCACCTCTGGCAGCCTGTGTACGTTGCCAGACAATCAGGGTGGGGATCTCGTGGTGGGAACTATGAAGAGTTATTTGAGAGGTGGAGGACAGTGGTGGGAACTATGAAGAGTTATTTGAGAGGTGGAGGACTCGTGGTGGGAACTATGAAGAGTTATTTGAGAGGTGGAGGACAGCGGTCTCTATGCTGTTGGTGCCGGTGTGACATCGCCGATGGTAACTTCATCGCGCATGGTTCTGCGCATGCGTCAAAGCCGAAAGTGAGGCGTGTATCGCGCCTTGTTCAAAGGTGATGTGCCGCGAGACTTTAGATTTTGTGTTTTTCGGTCAATAAATGAACACATTGACCGAAAAACACAAAATCTAAAGTCTCGCGGCACATCACCTTTGAACAAGGCGCGATACACGCCTTACTTTCGGCTTTGACGCATGCGCAGAACCATGCGCGAGGAGTTACCATCGGCGATGTCACACCGGACTGCTTCCTTATGGGTCATATTTACCTCCTCAACCGTTCGGACCCACCCTCCCCTTCCTTCCACTCCCTCTGTCAATGCTCCCTTCCGTCCTCCATCACCACCACCCCACCACCCTACCCCTCTTCCTCAATCTTTCCTGTTAGCTTCCTCACTTTTGTGGGAGCCCTCATGTGGCCATCCAAATTGGTTGCCATGGCAATGTCACGCCCATGCTCCAAGATGGGGGAAGTAATCGCAGCATGATGGAGGAAGAGGTGGAAAACGGCCGCTAGGTTATGGGACCCTGGTAGGGTTGATGTAATGTAGGGTTGAAGGGGGGAGGTTAGGAAAGTGGAGATGATAAA
>JAWQFJ010009693.1:45000-52500 GCA_034096865.1 Theodoxus fluviatilis | reverse complement strand
ACATACACATACACACACACACGCATTCACACACATACACGCATTCACACACACACACAGACACACACACACACACAGACACACACACAGACACAGACAGACAGATACACACACACACACACACACAGACACACACACACACACACACAGACACAGAAACACACACACACACACACACACACACACACACACACACACACACACACACACACACCGCCCCATGATTTTATAGTTATGATCCGTCCGTTCATTCGCCTCCTTTTTCTCTCTGTAAATTCTTGCGCATGCGTGCGTGCGAGAACACCGAGAGCTCGTCATTGCTTGATTGCCACGTGACAGTCCACATCTGCCACGTGATCATCACGTGATTGCTTCATTTAGAAGCAAGAGTTCGAACAGGAAAACACTTGAGCGAATCCATCATTCAGAGCAGCAAGGGTCTGCCTAAAACTAACTCTTAATTAACACTCTAACCAATTAGTCCAAAAACGGGAGCAAAATAAAGGCGTCCATTTCACATGACGAGCAGCTTGCGAGCAATAGGCTAGTGTCAACCTGTGTCAACGTTTGATAGCCTTCACCTCTGCAGATGCAGCGTCTTGTAAGCAGCTCCCCCTAAAGCAGTGTTCTAATTAGGCGTGGGACCCGATGTGAACGAAGGCCGAAGTGACTCACGCAATCTTGTGTTCAGGGACTGTTGCATTGGAATAGGCCGTAAAAACCGTGTGATGCTATGCTGACGTCACTACCCAAGTTGACTGCCCGAACCGCCGATCTAAATGATAAGCCATGCAGCATCATGTAGCTCTCGGTAGCCCAGACTTGGCCGAGATGCTTCGACCATTATTTCGATTCGAATAATGTGGCAATGTAAATGAACTAGTAATGTATTCTACATGTAGCTTTAACAAATTAACATCGCTCTTTGATCACGGTTTCTTTGTACGTGTGCCAGTGATGATAAATCAAGCGATTTGCTTGCTAACTGAAGAGGTCAATGGCGAAACTCTGACCAACTCGATCTGACCAGCCAATCGGAACGCAGCATTGGCCACAACGGCGACACGGACATCGAACTTCGAGGTGCGCGGTCACTCATGTCCACTTTGACCTTCAGGCACTTGCTGTAAATCCCATAATCACTTGCGGCCAGTCGATACATCGACGAAAGTGGGCTTAAGCATCGGCCAATTAGAATACAGCTTTAGACACGCACGCCAGATGTAGTTTTAGAGGGGCACTATGTAATGTAGCGTAAGTTTTTGACTGACTGTTCTTATCGAATGAATGCCAGTATCCAAGGTAGTAACAGCGAACAGATTCCACTTTACGACTGCAAGTCGGGTTCGCCCTGACATCCGACGTTTGGTCAGACCCGTCTTTCAGTCGTTTACCACTTTGCGAGTGAATAGATCTAAGCTGAACACTCTGGCATCTTCCGTTCGAGAGCAATATTAAATGCCGGAGAAGATTGGCCACAGAAGAAACTGTTCAAAGGCTTTCCGAAAATTTTTGCGTTGCTCGTCACAGACATAATGGACTTCAGCAAGGGTCGATATCTTTGATCTTGCATTAAAAAGTGATGTCGCGATCTTTTTCTTATACCACTCTAGGCTTGTCTCCTTGTCTTTACTGTAGCGATGGAGATACTTTACAATGGCCATGATGCCTAGAAAGCACATTAATGAATTCGCACCGGCATTAGCATGCATTCCCATTCGGGATACATATGAAACCTGCTGCTCGGCTGACTCGTAAGACCAGGGACCGCGTCACAAACCATCAGTTTTGTTTTCCCAAGGACTTATCACCCTACGACAGAACTAAAAATCGCGGTTTGCCAGTGTTATCGCATTGGTCCACTGTTTGACCGGTTAGTCATTTAAAGAGCATTGTGCTTGCATCTAGAATTATTATGTTACTAACATGTTTAAAATAATTGTGGCATATTAGTATAGTTTCCGTGTTTAAAGGACAAATCCTTCTTCTTCTTCTTTTTCTTCTTCTTCTTCTTCTTCTTCTTCTTCTTCTTCTTCTTCTTCTTCTTCTTCTTCTTCTTCTTCTTCTTCTTCTTCTTCTTCTTCTTCTTCTTCTCCTCCTCCTTTTTCCTCCTCCTCCTCCTCCTCCTCCTCCTCCTCCTCCTCCTCCTCCTCCTCCTCCTCTCCCTCCTCCTCCTCCTCCTCCCCTCCCTGCTCCTCCCCCCACCCCTCCTCCTCCTACCTCCCACCTCCTCCTCCTCCTCCCCCCCACATCCTCCTTCTCTTCCTCCTCCTCCTCCTCCTCCTCCTCCTCCTCCTCCTCCTCCTCCTCCTCATCCTCATAATGCTCCTCCTCCTCCTCCTCCTCCCCTCCTCCTCCTCCTCCTCCTCCTTCTACTACTACTACTACTACTACTACTACTACTACTACTACTACTACTACTACCACTACTACCACTTCTACCACTACCACCACTACCACCACCACCACTATCACCACTACCACCACTACAACCACTACCACCACTACCACTACTTCTTCTTCGTCGTTGTCGTCAAAATTCCTGAGTAAATACACAGTCATAAAAATCGAAGATATTTTAATAAACGAGCCTAGATGTGTGTCTGCATGAAGGTACTACGAAGTAAAACTGCTTGGCACTAATCTGCACAAAGACCACGTTCTGTTAAAAAAAAGTACGCCCTCTCGCAGACGGATGATGCAGCCGATCAGTCTGTGAGAAACTACTTACTAAATTGTTTTGTCACGTATGCCCAGGCACGAACGTCGCACGTCGCTCTGAAATAAGATAAGTAAAATCTGCTTGCTTTATTTTAACCTCAGGTGTCCAGTTTCATTTTTTATGAATTCTTTCATCCGGTTCTGGTTCCATGACAATGAGAAAGCTGTCGATTTCATTGGCCGAGAAAGTGTGTCGCGCATGCGCGCTTGGGCCTGGGTATACAATCTTCGAAAACTCTGCGGACAAGGGCTTCAGATGATGGGAGGCCACCGAGCATTTCCGACCGTTTGTTGTGCACAGGGGTAGGATTGTCGATGGCAAGAGTTCTTGGTGTTTCTTGCAAGCAGCACACTTCATACTGTTACGTGAATGCTTTTGGGGCAGGGGTGGGGTGGAGGATGGGAATGAAAGGGATGGGGGGTGGGATAAAGCGAACTGGTGTGTTTGTGAGTCGGCATAGAAGGTCTCGAAATCGTATGGTCGTTATCATTGTCATTTCATCGTTTGGGAACAACGGCTGAGGGAGTGAGGCAAAGAGTAGGTAGGAGTAATATATATGTACTTGTATTTTTAATTTGATTGCAAATTCAAGCACGCACATATACAGACAAACACACACACACACACACACACACACATAAACATACATACATACACACACACACACATACACATTCACACGCATGCACGCACGCATTCCTTGAGAGTTAGTTTTCAGGTATAGCACCATCTCCTGTATTTCACACTTTCTCGTTAATAGCATTTCTCCCGTGAGCATTGAACTTATGGGAAATTCAGTTTTCTTTCATCTTTTTAATGTCGAGCGCACATCAAAGCGCTCATGCCGCACCGAACACTCGAAAGACTTCGGGAACACAGAGCAATTCTTTTCCCCGGGACGTTCGATAAAGTTCTCCCGTGAGCGGAAGATAAAAACTCCATAATGTGTCCCTCACTTTCAAAGCGGACTCCTTTGTACCGCCAAGAACTTCAAATGGGGACCCCGAACATTATCAGGTTGTTGTTGGTCCTGCGGAAAGAGACTCGGGACATAAGCAATCTTGCATGAGTAAGAAAAAGGCGAAGAAAAGGTTAAGAAGGACATGTTGTTCCGTCGCTTCTTAGCTGTGATGAAAGCACAACCCTGTAGTCAGAAGACAAAAAAAGGATCAGAAAGATGTTGAAAGAATCTTACTAGCTAACCAAGTATAAACATTTTCATGCATGCACTTCGGCGACACCACTAGAAATGGATGTGATAAAGGAAGCTGTCTTTATGTATAGTGGTCACTCATTGAAAGTTAGACCAGAACCCTCCATATGGGTGAAGATCAAAAGTGAGCAGGAACACAAGGCTGAAATGCATCTACAACCCAATGATCCTGGGAGACCAAAGTTGACTGTGGTGGAGCTGTGTACAGTGAAATAAAGGGCGAAGTAGATGTGAAACATCCCCAAGGGGGCCATTAATGCAAGACGAGCTTCCCACACAGTTGTAGTCGAGGACCACGAAAAACTTGGGTCCATGGCTGTTGACTCCATGGCTCGAAGCATGTTTACCTTGCAAGTGAGTGGAGTGACTTCCATTTAACTCGATGTTTGATACGAACCGATCAAATACAACTACGGGCGCTGTATCTTCACCCTAGCTAGGCACATCAGATGGGGCACTCTAGCGGAGCAGTTAGAGCTTCTGAGATACTCCAGCTGCTGCGCGACCTTGACGGGAAGGTGACCTCTGCTACAGGGTGAGAGATCACCACCGGAAACTGACCCTAGTGCTTTTAGTAAGTCGTCTCTTCAATTGAGAAGAATAAAATTAAAAGCTAAATTATTTTGGGGATTCATGTATCCAAATAGGGCCTCCGAAAACCTCTATTTTTAATGATAATGTGCTTTTTAAGTCGTTAAAGGATCCAACCAATCAAAAGTACTCTACCTGCTGGGTAATCGAAGCCGAGTTGAACTGCTCCACGTTTGCTCTACAACGGAGCACAAAGTACACTGTGGGCGGGGGATACAAAACCAGGGCACTCTTCAGACGACTAATGAAAGATAGCACCATTACATTGCTCTTTTTGTAAGCCTGTATGAGACAAAATTTTAAAAACTTTGCCAATTCCTTTTCAGGGATCGAGGACATACCCTTAAGCCTTCTGGACAGCGCGCATATGAGAACAAGAAGGGCAAAGCCCATACGACTCACATGCTTGACCTTGACCTTTACATGCCCTTGACCTTCAGGTGCCCTTCAAGGTCAAGGTCAAACAACTAAACCAAGCAATTACATCATACACTAAGAACTGCTTTACACATTTTCCCTACTAAAATACATGTGACCTTGACCCAAGGTCAAGGTCATCCAAGGTCATGCAACACAAAGCTGTTAATTCAAGACATAGGAAGCACAATGGTGCTTATTGGCACTTTCTATCATGAGATATGGTCACTTTTAGTGGTTCACTACCCCATTTTGGTCACATTTCATAAGGGTCAAAGTGACCTTGACCTTGATGATATGTGACAAAATGTGTCTCGTGATGAAAGTATAACATGTGTACTACAATGTTATGAAGTTTAGAAGAGTTATCTTCCATAGTTCAGGGTCAATGTCACTTCAAAATATGTATACAATCCAACTTTGAAGAGCTCCTGTGACCTTGACCTTGAAGCAAGGTCAATTAAACTGGTATAAAAAGATAGGAATTAATTTGCCCTATACACCATATATAGGTCAGGTATCCAATCTCAAAAACTTCAGAGAAAATAGGGAAAATGTGAAAAATGGCTGTTTTTTTAGACAACATTTATGGCCCCTGCGATCTTGACCTTGAAGCAAGGTCAAGTCACTATGTATGTTTTTTGACGCGTTGTCATCATACACCATCATGCCAAATTGGGTGTTGATAGACTAAATAGTGTCCGAGAAAAATCCAACGTGAAAGTTTTTCACGGATGCCCGGACGCCCGGACGCCCGGACGGACGACACGGGTGAGTACATAGACTCACTTTTGCTTCGCATGTGAGTCAAAAATCGACTGCGTTTATCATGTGCCTTTGCAACCTTTTGAATGTGTTTTATTTTTCACTTACCTCATTCTGGAGAGAGAAAAAAAACCTCAAACAGATTTTAAGAAATACTGTTTTTCAATCTGGCGATGAACGCTGTATTGTCGTCGACTGATGAATTTTCGCAACTAATCACGGACGGTTTTTTGTGCGTATTGGGTCAGAATGAATGAATAAATGAATAAATGAATGAATTAATGAATGAATGTTTATTGTTTAAGGGCTTATCAGCCTTATTTGCCTATGGAAGACCTCAACGCTTGTTTAAATAAATGACAGCATGGAATAATGTAAGATGTACATATTTGTAGAAAATACAGACGCATATACAAACGGGAGTATACATATTTGTACATGTCAACTTACAAATGTACATACGAACACTCAAGTGTGAAAAATGTCTCAAGTCTTACAAATGAAGAAAACATATTTGCATATGTATAAGTACATGCGACAATGTTTACAAACATTTATTCCTTGTTATAAAAACCAATAGTTTTACAGAAATGTATTATAACGATTATGTTTGAAAATGTTCCAAATATTGTGACTTTTGTGTGTATATATACATGTATAATGCACGCATGAGCTACCTGCTGTTTCGTTCCTTCATCGCGTTGCTTGCAGTGGGTTCAGAGAACTGGATTCCGCTTCGTGGCTTGGCAAGTCAGCAACAGTGCGAACGATTAGGTGCCGTAGTTTTTTCATTGCTGCTTGGCAGTTTTTCATCCTTTCAGTTCTTCATGAAGGAGGAGGAGTAGGAGGAATAAATGAATTAATTTGATTGTTCAATGCTTAGTCAGTGTTTGTTTTATTAGGTGCCCTCGTTGCGAAAACAATTTTACTCTCTTTTTTTCTTCTCTATTTCCGGTAGTTAATAACACGCCATTATAGCATCTTATCTGCCATATTAATTTGCATAGCAACGTGGCGCGCGCATCTCGTGGCACTAGAATTACATGCAAAAAAAAGCCCCCCCAAATATAATCATGTGATTATGCTCAACGAAGTTTCAAGGTATGACATCTAAACGTCCTCGCCAATCTTCCGTCCTGCGTGACCCTTCATCCGGCGCCTATGGCCAAACTGCAGTGAGGGTGTGCGTCGTGTGTCAAAGGTCACTTTACGGGGGCAGGATAAGCACACACAGATGATGCGAGGATGACAGGGATGAGGACAGGGGATTACCGAGATGCCTTTGATCACGCCGCAGCACCGTGTGCCCAGACTCATCTCCAGAGGTCTGAAAACGGGATCTACTCTCGGGAAGGCTGTGCACATATTGTGCCATTTGTGGTATTAATCAGATGCTGTTTACGGCTTCTTCTCATTGCGGGGACACATCAAAGTGCCGGGCACCACTGCGGGCTATCGTTTCGGCAACTTCAAAGGGAAAGTGAGGAAAGGGGCTGGCAGGAAGTTCTGGTCACCACCATAAATCGCTCCGGGGATTTGGACGCAGCTAGGTCAGTGTGACCTGGTACTGATGGTCACTGTTAGTGACCACTCGTTCCGACCTCAACATCAAAACTTCGGGTTGCAACGGGATTCCCCCCCCCCATCCCCCATTCCCCCCCCCCCTTTCCACACGATGATGCATGTTTGGAAGTGCGAGCTTTTGTAGAGCAGGTTGGTAACGTTACCGCTACTGACCACTGGTTCCGTCCGCTGTATTGAAGTTGCTGCATGAAGCATTTTTCAAAGTTTA
>JAWQFJ010009693.1:22500-40000 GCA_034096865.1 Theodoxus fluviatilis | reverse complement strand
TTGCTTTGTGAGTGCTGCTGAAGCATGTCCCGAAAGTTTAAGTCCACAGCATTCCAACTGACGAGGGGGGTTTCAGGTAGCCCCAAGCATTTTGTCTTCTTTTTTTCTTAGCCAGCCTCTTTGGCTGCTTGGAACCTCCCCTGGCTGAACTTTTGGAGCAGGCCCCGAAAGCCCGGTAACCAGGGGTTCCAGGTGATGAGGGAGACACCAAGCGGCTCCTACCGCATGTTCATCTCTTCTCATTCATGACAATCTTCCTCCTCATACGGAGTTTAAAGACTTGTATTGGTTTTATCTGTTGTCTACCCACCTCTTTCTCTGCTTCCTTCTCCCACCTGGTACGGTACCTTGCAGGATGGTCTTGGCCAGCCCACTGCCTCTTGACACGTGAATGTACCACTTCAGCTTTCTGCTTTTCACGATTGAGAAGGTCTTCGTACTGTCCAAATGCTCTCCTGATCCCGTTGCTGACTTCCTCATTCGTGGCATGGTCTTTATTAGTTTATATGAGATGTTCAGAATCTTGCGGTAGCATCTCATTTCCAGGGCTTGTATCCGTCTCTGTAGTTCAGATGTGAGTGTCCAGGACTCGCATGCACACAAGAATACGGAGATGGCCAGCGTGCGCATGAGCCTAATCTTCGACACGAGAGTGATATTTCTGTCACGCCATATTGGCTTCAACTTTGCCAACGCTGCTGTTGTCTGTGCTATCCTGGACAGTATCTCTGGTTTGGACCCTTCATCAGTCACAATAGATCCCAGGTATTTGAAGTTGTTAAAAGCTTCCAGTTTTTGGCCCTTCAGTTTGATTTCCATTTTGAAGCCCTGAGGGTTGTTCGTCATCACCTTGGTCTTCTCGGCACTGATCTCCATGCCATATGCCTGTGAGGTCTTGTCCAGGTGCTCAACAAGACTAGTCAGCTCCTCTTCACTTCCTGCTAATCCATCAATGTCATCAGCAAAACGTAAGTTGGTGATCTTTCTGCCACATATGCTGATTGATCCTTCGTGGTCTGCTAGGGCATCAGTCATTATCCTTTCGAGGAAGAGGTTGAAGAGTGTGGGGGAGAGTAGACAGCCCTGTCTGACTCCGACCGTTGTCCTGAACCATTCGCCTGTGGTACCATTGAACAGGACTGCGCTGGTCGCTCTGTCATAAAGATGTTCGACGGCTTTGATGATCTTGGAGCTGATGTTGTAGCTTCTCATTGTGGCCCGCAGCGCAACATGCCAGACTCTGTCAAATGCTTTCTTAAAGTCTATAAAGACATGGTACAGATCTTGTTGGTGTTGTAGATGTTTCTCACACAGGACTCTCAGATTGAAGATCTGTTCGGTGGTGCTCCCACCTGGTCTGAAACCTGCCTGCTCTTCAGCAATGATTTTCTCTGCCTGATGTTTTAATCTGTTCAGCAGTACTTTCAGCATGATCTTGCTGGGATGGCTGATGAGGCTGATCGTGCGGTAGTTCTGGCACATTTGCAGGTTTTCTTTCTTGGGCAATGCTTCTTCTTGTCGATCGCCAGTTGACTGCGCCAGTCGCCCGCACAAAAGCAGCTGTTCTCCACAGCTCCTCCAGGTTGCCATATAGTTTGCTCCTCACTGGTGTTGGGTGTGGCCACGTGGCTCTTCTGAGGGCATCATGGTGGGGGCAGTCTTAGAGAAGGTGTTCACCGGTCATCGAGGCAGTGTCGCAAGAACATCTGTCTGTCTGACCGACTTTGAGCTTGTGGAACATATGTGCCGGCAATTTGTTGTGTCCTGTTCGGAGTCAGAACAGAATGACTTTGTCAGCTCTGTTCAGAAAGTGGTAGCTGTCATTTTGGTTGTAGTTTGGATGTTGATTGGGCAATGCAATCACTAGGAACTGTGTCCGCGGGGTTGGCCAATCTCCCGTCTGCCAGATCTTATTGCAGATCTTTGTGAGTGCATCGATCATTGCGTCGCCTCCTGCCTGGATAAGTTCCCCTGAAATGTTGTCAACCCCAGCTGACTTTCCTTTCTTGAGGGACTTAACCGCCGTCTCCACCTCTTCTCAAAATAATTTTCTCAATTATTTAATAATTGAGTAGTTGTCCTCCTCGGTAGTCTGAGGACAGTTCAGTACTTTAGGATCTCCTCTTGTGTCATAGTTGTACAGCTCAGAGCAGTACTCAGTCCAGCGTTTCATGATTTGTTCTTCTGTGAGACAAATCCCGTTCTTGTCTTGTATAGTGTTGACCCGCCCTTGTTTGGTCGCTGTAAGGTCTTTGACTATCTGATATATATGCTTTCTTCGTGTTATTTTTCTGGAGGTTCTCCTCAACTGCATCACATTGCTGTTCGATCCACACCTCCTTGGCACTCTTCATGGCCTTCTTGACCCTGTTGTTGGCCTCTCTGTACTTACTTGCTCCATCTGCTGTACCCATCTTTTTCTTCAGTTCCCTTCTCTCGTCGCACATATGACAACACACACTCAATCAAATGCCGTGGATGACGTCAATGACATGACGTCACTCCTCAGTTGGCAAAAATCAGTCGGACAAAATGGCCCACAGGTTCAAAGGTCGGATTTCTCTGAATACCGCCGCGTTTATATCGGTGACGCCTTTGTGTGAACCAACTGAAAACCAGGATGAATCTCCACCTTTTGATCTTGACATCATGAAACTCGCAGAGAGTGAAGACAATGAGTATGTACATTTTCGTTGTGGTTATTCAATAGATGCATAACTACAGTTACTGAGCCCTCACGCTCCAAAAGGGTCATTGGGCAACTCCAGCAGTCAGCCGAGGCAGCGTCCTTGTGGATCTGGCACAAGAGCCAATGCTCTAGGGGGCCTTAAGTTCTGCTCCAAACCAATATCCCCCAGTGGCGTTTGCTGCTTGGGGCCTCCCATTTCCGAGCTACTGCAGTAGGCCCCAAAAGCTCTATGGACATGGGTTCCAGCTGAGGAAGGGGGGATCGTGCGGCGGCTGCCGTATGTGCGTCTTGTACCGTGAGAGCTTGATAGAGAAATATGTAGACTGAATACAACACACACGGCGTATCTTATGTAGGGTTAGGGTTAGGGTTAGGGTTATTGTACGAAACGACTTAGGGCTAGGGTTAGGGTTAGGGTTAGGGTTATTGTACGAAACGACTTAGGGCTAGGGTTAGGGTTAGGACTGTAACTAATTTCTCATTTGCTCGCTTGTTTTTGTGAAGTGTCGTCTGTGCGAAAACAACATATCTTTGACTTTGTATCTGACTGGTTGCTTATGTCCGTGTGTGTGTGTGTGTACGTGCGCGTGTATGCATGCATGCGTGTATGCGCGTGCATATGTGTGTGTGCGCGCGTGTATGCATGCATGCGTGTATGCGCACGCATGTGTGTGTGCATGCACGTGTGTGTATGAGCGCGCATGTATGCATGCATGCGTGTATGCGCATGCATGTGTGTGTGCATGCACGTGTGTGTGATTGTTGACTCACATGCGAAGCAAAAGTGAGTCTATGTACTCACCCGTTTCTTCCGTCCGGGCGTCCGGGCGTCCGGGCGTCTGTAAAAAACTTTAACGTTGGATTTTTCTCGGAGACTATTAAGTCTATCAACACCCAATTTGGCATGATGGTGTCATTCTAGTAAACTAGAGATTTCGCCTACCGGCAAAAGTATCTCTAGCTCAGTTCACATCACGTGATGGAAGGTTTTTGGCCAATTTATGCAAGCAGAGGTCACACGAGAGGCTTGTGGGATAGCCGATGTGCTCCCTGACATACGCTGTTAAAGTAGTTCTAAGACTATTTCGCACAAAACTCTTAACTTACTCTTGTTGAGACAACAAACAAGCATTTATTCGATACAATAAAATGTTTGTGTTGAAATGGAACCAAGTTTTTACATCTGAATGATTTCTGTAAAAAGTGGAGAGAAAAATAGTATCAGAACGAACTATTTTTGGCGCAAGGCTGTAATGCCAAGGGTCAAGCCTATTACGCATTCATTGCGAACTGTGCCAGAGTCAATACTACTGACTCGGGTTTACAGAATGTGATGGTGTATGATGGCGTCAAAAAACATACATAGTGACTTGACCTTGCTTCAAGGTCAAGGTCGCAGGGGCCGTAAATGTTGTCTAAAAAACAGCCATTTTTCACATTTTCCCAATTTTATCTGAAGTTTTTGAGATTGGATACCTGACCTATATATGGTGTATAGGGCAAATTAATCCCTATCTTTTGATACCAGTTTGATTGACCTTGCTTCAAGGTCAAGGTCACAGGAGCTCTTTAAAGTTGGATTGTATACATATTTTGAAGTGACCTTGACCCTGAACTATGGAAGATAACTCTTCCAAACTTCATAACATTGTAGTACACATGTTATACTTTCATACTAGGTCACCTGTGTCGTCCGTCCGGGCGTCCTGGCGTCCTGGCGTCCGGGCGTCCTGTCGTCCGTAAAAAACTTTAACGAGGGATTTTTCTCGGAGACTATTAAATCTATCAACACCCAATTTGCCATGATGGTGTAGGATGGCAAGGCGTACAAAAACATACATAGTGACGACCTTGCTTCAAGGTCAAGGTCACAGGGGCCGTAAATGTTTAAACAACAGCCATTTTTCACATTTTCCCAATTTTCTCTGAAGGTTTTGAGATTGGATACCTGAACGATATAATTATGGTATATAGAGCAAAGTAAGCCTTATCTTTTGATACCAGTTTGGTTGATCTTGCTTCAAGGCCAAGGTCACAGGAGCTCTTCAAAGTTGGATTGTATACATATTTTAAAGTGACCTTGACCCTGAACTATGGAAGATAACTGTTTCAAACTTAATAATTATGTGGAGCACATGTTTTACTTTTATCATGAGACACATTTGGTCACATATCATCAAGGTTAAGGTCACTTTGACCCTTATGAAATGTGACCAAAATGGGGTATTGAACCACTAAAACGACCATATCTCATGGTAGAAAGTGCCAATAAGCACCATTGTGCTTTCTACTTTCTATGTCTTGAATTAACAGCTTTGTGTTGCATGACCTTGGATTACCTTGACCTTGAGTCAAGGCCACATGTATTTTGGTAGGAAAAATGTGCAAAGCAGTTCTTAGGGTATGCTGTCATTGCTTCGTTTAGTTGTTTGACCTTGACCTTGAATGTCACCTGAAGGTCAAGGTCATGTAAAGGTCAAGGTCAAGCATGTGAGTCGTATGGGCTTTGTCCTTCTTGTTCGGTCATCCATCCATCCATCCATCCATCCATCGATCCATCCATTCATCCGTCATCCATCCATCCATCCATCTGTCCATCCATACATCCATCCATTCATCCATTCATCTACCCATCCATCCATCCATCCATCCACCCACCCACCCATCCATCCATTCATCCATCCATCCATCCATCCATCCATCCATCCATCCATCCATCCATCCGTCCATCCATCCATCCATCCATCCATCCATCCGTCCATCCATCCATCCATCCATCCATCCATCCATCCATCCCTCCCTCCATCCACCCACCCACCAATCCATCCATCCATCCATCCAGCCAGCCAGCCAGCCAGCCAGCCATCTAGCCAGCCAGCCAGCCAGCCACCCACCCACCCACCTATCTATCCATCCATCCATCCATCCATCCATCCATCCATCCATCCATCCATCCATCCATCCATCCATCCATCCATCCATCTATCTATCTATCTATCTATCTATCCATCCATCCATCCAT
Organism: Theodoxus fluviatilis; assembly: GCA_034096865.1. Lineage (NCBI taxonomy): Eukaryota > Metazoa > Mollusca > Gastropoda > Cycloneritida > Neritidae > Theodoxus > Theodoxus fluviatilis. The sequence continues at coordinate 34,289 of JAWQFJ010009693.1, read as the reverse complement.
CCATTATTCCATAATCCTTCCATTCATCCATTCATTCATTCAGTCATTCATTCATTTATTTATTGACTCACATGCGAAGCAAAAGTGAGTCTATGTACTCACCCGTGTCGTCCGTCCGTCCGTCCGTACGTCTGTCCGGGCGTAAAAAACTTAAACGTTGGATTTTTCTCATAGACTATTAAGTCTATCAACACCCAATTTGCCATGATGGTGTATGATGACAAGGCCTCAAAAAACATACATAGTGACTTGACCTTGCTTCAAGGTCAAGGTCGCAGGGGCCATAACTGTTGTCTAAAAAACAGCCATTTTTCACATTTTCCTAATTTTCTCTTAAGGTTTTGAGATTGGATACCTGAACTATATAATTATGGTATATAGAGCAAAGTAAGCCTTATCTTTTGATACCAGTTTGGTTGATCTTGCTTCAAGGCCAAGGTCACAGGAGCTCTTCAAAGTTGGATTGTATACATATTTTGAAGTGACCTTGACCCTGAACTATGGAAGATAACTGTTTCAAACTTAATACGTATGTGGGGCACATGTTATACTTTTATCATGAGACACATTTGGTCACATATCATCAAGGTCAAGGTCACTTTGACCCTTATGAAATGTGACCAAAATGGGGTAGTGAACCACTAAAAGTGACCATATCTCATGGTAGAAAGTGCCAATAAGCACCATTGTGCTTCCTATGTCTTGAATTAACAGCTTTGTGTTGCATGACCTTGAATGACCTTGACCTCGGGGCAAGGCCACATGTATTTTGGTAGGAAAAATGTGTAAAGCATTCCTTAGTTTAGTGTATGATGTCATTGCTAGGTGTAGTTGATTGACCTTGACCTTGAATGTCACCTGAAGGTCAAGGTCATATAAAGGTCAAGGTCATGTAAAGGTCAAGGTCAAGCATGTGAGTCGTATGGGCTTTGCCCTTCTTGTTCCTTCATTCATTCATTCATTCATTCATTCATTCATTCATTCATTCATTCATTCATTCATTCATTCATTCATTCATTCATTCATTCATTCATTCATTTATTGATCCATCCATCCATCCATACATCCGTTGATCGATTTATTAATGCATTCATTCATTCATTCATTCATCCATCTACCCATTCATTCATTCACCCGTTCGTTCATTCATTCATTTATTCATCCATCCACCCATCCATCCATTAATTCATTCGTTGATTCATTATTCATTCATCTTTAGGAGCAAGAAGCAGGAGAAGATACGAAAGATGGAGAGGATGATGAAATGCGTCATATGCGAGCTGGTTGAGGACTTCAACAAAGTGGAGGAGCGCCTGGCCAAGCTGAAAGTAAAAATGAACATCTAGAGAGAAAGAGGGAGAGAAAAAAGGTACGTGGTTCAAAGTATGTGCTCCGTGAACATCGAGTTCAAACCAGGCTTAGCCACGGGATATACGTGTTTTCAACATCTTTTCCAAAACAAGTACTAAAAGTGAATCAAGTTTTTCTTTAAACCGGGTTGAAAAATATATCAAACACAAACTTCATAGCACATACCAACTTCAGAAACTTTGTTGTTTGACAAAAAAGCTACGTCATCATTTTAAAACTTTTTACTGACAGTTGGTTATCTCTGAGGGTGTATTTTGTGGATCCCTGCTACATGTTTAAACTTTCCGTGCTGGCTACATCTCGTCCTAAAAATTTTCTGCCTGTAAAAGACTGGACATAACATCTTTTCCTTTGACGAACACAAATAGGATTTTCTGTCACTTTTTCCGCCACAGTTTCAACCACCGGGGTATCCAGAGGTGACCTCACGACTTTGGCCCTGTTTCTGGACACCACCGTCCTGACGTCTTAGTCGTGAAGAAGCCAAGTGTTTCCTCATGTTTGTTTTGCTTCGTTTTTGTGTCCGCCTGGAGTCCAAAAAGTTTTCTGTCTCGCCCCTGCAAAGTTTCGACATGTGCTTCGAGGTCCATTCAAGCGGCTGAAGGCATGGGATAAGTATTTTGAATGCTTTTTGGGGGGGTTGCGGGTGATGATGTAACATTCATGCTTTGACCCCCCCAAAAAGTGTGCCTTTTCCATCGATAACAGTTTTCATAGTGCATTTTTGGTATAAGGAAATGTGAATTGATTCTACAGATACATGCGTCATTGAGGAGGAACACTAACAATTTACATCACGCCGATTTTCTTTTTTTTTGACACCCGGAGCATGAAGTTGAAGGATCATGCGTGTTGTTCTTGAAAATCAATGTTGTCAGATAAGAAAGTGTGGTGTATATCATCTTACAGTTTCAAATGAAGATAAACAGAATCAAGGTATGATGTGTCCAGGGTAGATTTCCTTGTTGTAGTTTTGAAGCATGAGAACAAAAACACCACAGAATACAAACTGATCTATATCAACCTCAGTGGAGTCTTTTTCTCTTTCAACTGTTCCGACTTTTCTTCAAGTCTGATTAGCCCTTAAACCCCATCCATCCATCCATCCATCCATCCATCCATCCATCCATCCATCCATCCATCCATCCATCCATCCATCCATCCATCCATCCATCCATCCATCCACCCATCCATCGATCCATCCATCCATCAATCCATCCATCCATCCATCCATCCATCCATCCATTCATTCACCCATTCATTCACCCATCTACCTACCCACTCAACCTTCCATCCACCCATCCATCCATCCATCCATCCATCCATCCATCCATCCATCCATCCATCCATCCATCCATCCATCCATCCATCCATCCATCCATCCATCCATCCATCCATCCATCCATCCATCCATCCATCCATCCATCCATCCATCCATCCATCCATCCATCCATCCATCCGTCCATCCATCCATCCATCCATCCTAAATTCCTTCAAGGAAGACTGTGAGTTTTATTGGAAATTTTCATATTGCCCCTTCTACCAAACTTTTTTTTGTAAATAAAGAAATACATTCACCGAAGAATGGTTACCGCCCTAAAACGGGGCGAACATTTCGCTTACGTACGAAATATGAAGTGTACATAATGTTCCCAGGATATGCTCGAGCCGGGCGCTCAAACCACCATTTTTCCTCGGCTCGCATGCAGAAAGGTCATTTTGAGAATGACTGACACACATACGAAGAAACCATCACTAAATAGCAATACCTCTCAATATCAATTTTTCAAAGCTCCATGTAGAATACATCAATAGTTCATTAAGATTCCTAAAGTATTCATATCCAGATGTAAGTCGAAATCGGATTCAGTGGAAACTCGGGCCACAGAGTTATATGATTCTACGCGGCTTCTCATGTAGCTGTGTGGTTCGGGCAGACCACTCCCGACAGGCGATCGTTCCGTGCTCTTCGGACAAGTTCGTGAGGAGCGTTCGCTCTGTAAAGCCCCGCCTTAAGAAGCTTAAATCTGGTGCTTGCCACACTCGCCACACGCCGCTTGCCGCGAGCGGTTGCAGCGCTCGCTCTGTAAAGCCTCGCCTAAGAAACTTAAGTCTGATGCTTGCCACACTCGCCACACGCCGCTTGCCGCGAGCGGTTGCAGCGTTCGCTCTGTAAAGCCTCGCCTAAGAAACTTAAGTCTGATGCTTGCCACACTCGCCACACGCCGCTTGCCGCGAGCGGTTGCAGCGTTCGCTCTGTAAAGCCTCGCCTTAAGAAGCTTAAGTCTGGTGCTTGCCACACTCGCCACACGCCGCTTGCCGCGAGCGGTTGCAGCGTTCGCTCTGTAAAGCCTCGCCTAAGAAACTTAAGTCTGATGCTTGCCACACTCGCCACACGCCGCTTGCCGCGAGCGGTTGCAGCGTTCGCTCTGTAAAGCCTCGCCTTAAGAAGCTTAAGTCTGGTGCTTGCCACACTCGCCACACGCCGCTTGCCGCGAGCGGTTGCAGCGTTCGCTCTGTAAAGCCTCGCCTTAAGAAGCTTAAGTCTGGTGCTTGCCACACTCGCCACACGCCGCTTGCCGCGAGCGGTTGCAGCGTTCGGAGCTGCCTGCATCCTTGAGTCGCTTTATTGGGCGTCTGGCGGACCTCGCGTTGCCTCCCCCACCCAGGAGTAAAAGCAGGCGTCTGTGAAGGCAGTGAAGACGCACGCTAGTGCATTAACCCATTTTATTTCGACCCCGAACCAGGATGGTGTCGGGATACTCACCAGGGAGTGGAGCCAGAGTTTGTATACCTGACCAAAGACACTAACGGGACCGCCAGCTTCTGCAGTTTTGACGTGATTTGTCATTTGGCCTCTCGTGACGTTTTAACGTTCGTGGGAACATCACTTCCGGTAGAATGAAAGCTACAGTGGAATAGTAATAATCGGGTTTTCACATGGTAGTGTCTTTCATGTGTATCTGCATTTAATTAATTCAAAGATTGAAAGAAAGTAGTTTATTGCTTTCGTAATCAAAGACACTTTGAGCGTAATGAACCAAGAATTCATAGTCTATCAATTTGTTTACATTTGCCAGACCAGTGCGGGAATGTGCGCGTGATTTTTGACTCACATGCGAAACAAAAGTGAGTCTATGTACTCACCCGTTTCGTCCGTCCAGGCGTCCGTGAAAAACTTTAACGTTGGATTTTTCTCGGAGACTATTAAGTCTATCAACACCCAATTTGCCATGATGGTGTATGATGACAAGGCGTACAAAAACATACATGGTGACTTGACCTTGCTTCAAGGTCAAGGTCGCAGGGGCCATAAATGTTGTCTAAAAACAGCCATTTTTCACATTTTCTCAATTTTCTCTAAAGGTTTTGAGATTGGATACCTCACCTATATATGGTGTATAGGGCAAAGTAAGCCCTATCTTTTGATACCAGTTTGGTTTACCTTGCTTTAAGGTCAAATTCACAGGAGCTCTTTAAAGTTGGATTGTATACATATTTTGAAGTAACCTTGACCCTGAACTATGGAAGATAACTCTTCCAAACTTCATAACTTTGTAGTACACATGTATTACTTTTATCATGCGACACATTTGGTCACATATCATCAAGGTCAAGGTCACTTTGACCCTTATGAAATGTGACCAAAATGGGGTAGTGAACCAATAAAAGTGACCATATCTCATGGTAGAAAGTGCCAATAAGCACCATTGTGCTTCCTATGTCTTGAATTAACAGCTTTGTGTTGCATGACCTTGAATGACCTTGACCTTGGGTCAAGGCCACATGTATTTTGGTAGGAAAAATGTGTAAAGCATTTTTTAGTGTATGATGTCATTGCTAGGTATAGTTGCTTGACCTTGACCTTGAGGGTCACGTGAAGGTCAAAGTCATGCAAAGATTAAGGTCAAGCATGTGAGTCGTATGGGCTTTGCCCTTCTTGTTCAGTATTGCTGTTAGTTTTATTGCAAAAGTTTAGGTGCTGTACTTGTCATCAAGAAGTATTCTTCAGACTGACAAATTAATATTAATATCATAAGTTAGTGAGCTTTCATCGGTGAGCGAACAGCGCAGCCATTGTAAACTAGTGGCGCACCGGAAGTGTTGTTCCCGCGAATCATGACCTTTCTCGCAATTCGGCGAAGCTGGCGGTCCCGTTAAATAGTGTCTTTGACCTGACTAAGTGCGTCATGTCTGTTCGTGCGTTAGTCGCCGGCTGGTGTCAGGGCATGCGTGCGTGCGCGTGTGGGCGTGCATGTACGCATGCGCTGTTCTTGTGATCCTGAGAGCGGGAAGAAGCAAAAGCAAGGGAGACAAGCAAAGATACTTTGAGGTAGCGTAAACAACGTCACTACAACAAGAAAGAAAAGAGTTAGATACTTGATCGATTGATAGCAAGTTGTAATTTGTCCTAACAAACGTTTGATGGAAACAAAAAGCTGAAGCAACAGAAGCAACGACATCAGGAGGAGCAAGGACGGCGATGGCGGAACCTGCAGCGGCAGTGATGCTTGCCAAGGGCCGTAGTACATGAGACGGTTCCATATGTGACATTGCATGAGAAACAAGGGTAAAATACGAACAACTGTTTTCGAGAGAACGCCCAGCAAAATTACCAGCGCACGAAGTCGCGAGTACACTCTCCTGATATTCATGTCGCCGTGAGACATTAAAGATGTCCTCTGTGAACACACTGGTTTTCCTGGAATAAACACGAATAGATAAATACATGATATTGTGGTTGACATGTATCATCCTGTCAGTTTTCGTTCTCCCGCCTTGCTAGCTCAGGCACAGTCGTAAATAGGCCACACCAACGTTTCAACCGGTCGCGGTCGCAGAGGTGAAGCATGAGCATCAGGGCCCGTATGCATGAGAAGGAAGTAACGTCTTAATATGGGAGTAAGTGTCAACTCTTCAAGTAAAATTACTACTTAGTGATGCATGAGTCAAAAGTGGTGGTTCCTTCACAAGTAACGATGTAGTAATACAATCCAAATTCTACAACAGCCAGGATCCATGTGTACAGCCGCAGTTACAGCGAGTTTAGCCGCCATCATCGTCTTCGGTTCGTGCAGAAGAGGCTGTATTTTTGGATACTTGAAACCCATCCAAAGGAACTGTAAGCAGTGAATAGCACTATTTTCTAAAAGCTGTATGCGGAATGCATCAACAGGTCGTGTACGTTCCTGCATTGTTTAAATACATAAAAAGAAAATGTAGGTCGACGCATCTAAACGCCGCAGCATGTGTTGACACTGTGTACAAAGCCAGGTTTATCTGATGCCATGAAAACGATACATTTGAATTGCATTTTTGTGATGAAAACACTGTTCAAGTAAAATGCTTCGTTTTGCAAACAAGGAAATGTGGGTTGACTTACGCCAGGATCTCACGAGTTCGGTGGGAAAAGTGCGAGCTGAGGCAGAAGCGAGAACATAACATTTTGTCAACACAAAAGATGACAGCGTTCACGTGCGTGTTTGATCGGCAACTGCAACAAAGGAGGCGGGTCAAAATGTCGACCGCACGAATCTGCTTGATTCGTTCGATGATGAAGAAATGTACAATATATTTATATTTCATCGCTATGAAATTTTGGAAAATGCAGATGAGTAGCACGATGATTTGCATTCGCACATACTGCATTTTCTGTCAACAAGCAGATAACGGCCAAAGACGCTTGCACATGCGCACAAAAACAGGATTCCCAGGATTCCTCTCTAGCCAGTTACTACATACCTTTACAGTCACAACTACAATGCAAGTCATCGTCCATGCATAGCAAGTATCGTCTAACGTAACTCCTACAGTATTTCTTTTAGTAGTAAGTTTTGCTCCTGAGGAATCTTCCTTCTTCCTCATGCATACGTTCCCTGTAGTGCTCTGTGGTGGGGTGCATATGAACCTACTACACGATAGTAGGCAACTAAATGGGAAGTTTGCTACTAAATTGCGAAGTAAGGTGTGCATGAAAGCTGAATACGCGTAGTTACCTCCTAAGTTGGCCACTACACAACCCAAAATTTAGTGGTGCTCTGTATCAGCACTACACGGCTAAGTAGCCAACTATTTGCAAATTTCAATGGCGCACCTCTCTCCGGTTCGCACAGAAAACGCTCTATTTTGGGATACTAGCAACCCATCCAAAGAAAATGTAAGCCATGCACAGCATTAATTTGTCAAAGCTGTATGTTGAATGCAGCAATAGGTCGTGAAAACTTCTACATTTTACAAATCGAATGCAGGTCGACGCATCCACGCTGAAGCATGTGTTACCCGTTGCCATCGATCACGGCTTATTACAGAGAAGCGTCATCAGTCATCCGTCATCTCTGTAATAAGCCGTGATCGATGGCAACGGGTAACACATGCTTCAGCGTGGATGCGTCGACCTGCATTCGATTTGTAAAATGTAGAAGCTTTCACGACCTATTGCTGCATTCAACATACAGCTTTGATAAATTAATGCTGTGCATGACTTACATTTTCTTTGGATGGGTTGCTAGTATCCCAAAATAGAGCGTTTTCTGTGCGAACCCGCAACACGTCCGCCATTGAAATGTGCACAGAGTTGGCTAGTTCAACTCTTGTCATGACCTCTACGCATGCGCATTAGATGGGATATCCCAAGTTAATAATAACTATTCATCTGGGTCATTACTTCGTTGTGGCGACCAAGTAACGTCTCATGCACACCTTACTGTCGTAGTTGGGAACAACTCAAAGTTGTGAACAACGACGTAGACAACTACGACGTAGTTACCACCTAACATAGTAGGTTCATATGCACCCCACCACTGCTGCTGGGGGATGAGTTTTGGGTTGTGTGGACAGCGTCAGTGTGGAAAATGTGAAATCGCCTCGTGTACTAGGGCCTCAAGCAACGGCCGGTGTTAATTGAACAACATTAAAGGCCTGCGTTAATTGAACAACATTAAATGTCTATTTTAATTGAGCAACATTATAGCCTGTGTTAATTGAACAACATTAAAGGCCTGCGTTAATTGAGCAACATTAAGGGCATGTGTTAATTGAACAACATTAAAGGCCTGTGTTAATTGAGCAACATTAAAGGATTGTGATAATTGAACAACATTAAAGGATTGTGTTAATTGAACAACATTAAAGGCATGTGTCAATTGAACAACATTAAAGGCCTGTGTTAATTGAGCAACATAAAAGGATTGTGTTAATTGAACAACATTAAAGGCATGTGTTAATTGAACAACATTAAAGGCCTGTGTTAATTGAACAACATTAAAGGCCTGTGTTAATTGAACAAAATTATAGGCCTGTGTTAATTGAACAACGTTGACGCCTACTTCGACGTAGTAGCAATGTTATTTAACCAATCAGGACGTAGTAGCAATGTTATTTAACCAATCAGGACGTAGTAGCAATGTTATTTAACCAATCAGGACGTAGTAGCAATGTTATTTAACCAATCAGGACGCAGCTTCGGTCTAGTTCTGCGTCCTGATTGGTCAGATAAGACCGCTACTACCTCCTGATTGGTCAGATAAGACCGCTACTACCTCCTGATTGGTCAGATAAGACCGCTACTACGTCCTGATTGGTCAGATAAGACCACTACTACGTCCTGATTGGTCAGATAAGACCGCTACTACCTCCTGATTGGTCAGATAAGACCGCTACTACGTCCTGATTGGTCAGATAAGACCGTTACTATGGCGAAGTAGTCGTAAGCGTTGCTCAATGAAAGCTCAAGCTGCTGATGCCCGGATCGTGAACGTTATCATCTTTGGGTTCGTAGTGCATGTACTGGGAGTGGCAATTTGGTGTGTGTTTGTGTGTGTGTGTGTGTGTATGTGTGTGTGTGTGTGTGTGTGTGTGTGTGTGTGTGTGTGTGTGTATATGTGTGTGAGTATATATGTGTGTGTGTGTTTTTGTGTATTTGTGTGTGTGTGTGTGTGTGTGTGTATTTGTGTGTGTGTATTTGTGTGTGTGTGTGTGTGTGTGTGTATGTTTGTGTGTGTGTTTGTGTGTGTGAGTGTGAGTGTGTGTGTGTGTGTATGTGTGTGTATGTGTGTGTGTGCGCGCGCGCGTTGTTTTTTTCACTCCACACAGCACTAGTCTTCATGCAGGAAAAGGAACAAAGTGGGTCTATCAATGGAGACGAACCCCTAGCTCCATTGTCCTGCCTTCAGGCTTAATGAGTCGTGCAACCGCCTGGGAATTGTCATTGTCCACAACAGCATCTGTACCCATGGACTGGATGGATGGGAGTTTTACGGCTGTTAGCTTTTGTAGGCTATGTAAGGCCATTGACTACTAACTTACTTGAGCTTGTTAAAGGAAGAGCGAGTCAGGTCTTGATGTCCCTAGTTCTTCGCCTTTCATAAAGCGCGTAGGGAGATTCTTATCCGCAATACACAGGGGAGACAAACTCGGTAGGCCAGATGACTGCAGGAACGTACAAAAGAAAACAAACGGATTTGAAAACAAACGACCAAACAACTCCCCAACCCCACCCCACCCCCTACCCCAGCCCCCGAAAAAAACAACAACACACACTTGTAATTGTATTGTTGACGTTCCGAAACAAGAAATACGGGTAGGATTGCTCTGCACAATGAAGTCTTCAACCTGTAACACACGCACACACACACACACACATACACACACACACACTTACACACACACTCACACACACACACACACACACACACACACACACACACACACACACACACACACACACACACACACACACGCGTTAGCCAGCAAACTCGGAGTCGTGTTTAACTCCAAGATGGACTTCTCCTGCCATATTACACGTGTGTGCCAGACATGCAATTTCCATCTGCTAAACATCAGCAAGATTAGGAAATACCTGACGCAGCCTGTCATCAAGACTCTTGTCACCAGTCTGGTCCTATCCAGGCTTAACTACGGGAATGCTGTATTGTACGGCATTCCATCAAAACACCTGGATCGACTCCAGGTCATCCAGAACAGAGCAGCGCGCCTCATCCTTGGAGGCAGGAAGGACTGTCGAATGACACCACTGCTCCACAAACTTCACTGGCTTCCTGTTAGGCAGCGTATAGCCTTCAAGATCCTCACTAAAACCTTCGAGTGCTGCCAGACCATTCCTACCGCCCCATTGTACCTGCAGCAGCTGCTCTCCCGACACTGCCCCCCTAGAAATCTGAGGTCTGGTGCTTCTCATCTCCTCAGGGTGCCACCGACAAGGTCTTCGTCGGGGGATCGAGCTTTCCGCTCTGCTGCACCAGTCCTATGGAATCAACTGCCAGAGGCGTTGCGTCAGGAGCCAAAGCAGAAGAATTTCAGAGGAAGCCTCAATGCGTGCCTTTTCCACCAAGCGCGTCTTGCTGACTAGGGGATCCTAGTCGACCTCTACTAGGGACCTCCTAGAACCATGGAAAATTTGTGACATTTTTTGAGTGTGTGCATGCGCCACTGAGCAGCCTTTGGGCTGGAAGTGCGCGCAATATAAGTAAATTATACATACACATACACACATACACAACCACTTCTTCTCTTGTCCGTCGGTTTCGACGAAGACCAGTCAGTTATCCTGGGGATTGGGGGGGGTCACAGCAGGTAGGTGCGAGCGCAAGTGGCTGATAAGGCCGATCCTTGCGCGAAAGACTCTCGGGCAGTGAGGGCAGGAGATGGTGGCTGGCAGTTGAGGTTTGCTGGCACAGTCTTTCCTGGCCAGCCGCTTCTGCTCAGCAGCAGCAGTCCTGGTCGCCTCGTACCTCAGGGCGCCCTGATGTATGGAGGCGCGCCAGAGGGCTCGGTCTTGGGCAGTCTTCTCCCAGGTGTCTAGGTTGATGCCGAAGGCTTTCAGTGAGGACTTCAGGGAGTCCTTGAAGCGCTTCTTTTGGCCTCCCTGGGAGCGCTTGCCCTGTTGTAGCTCGTCATAGAATAATCTTTTTGGCAGCCGGTGGTCTGGCATGAGAGCTACATGGCCCGCCCATCGTAGCTGTGCCTTCATCAGGCTCGTGCGAATGCTGGGCAGACCTGCGCGGGTGAGAACCTCTGTGTCTGGAATCCTATTCTGCCTCTTCATAGCCAGAAGTCTTCTGAGGCAGGTGGTGTGGAAACGGTTAAGTCTCCGTGCATGGCGTTGATATATGGTACACGTCTCACATTCATACAGCAGGATGGGCTGAACTGTCGCCTGGTAGACCTTCAATTTTGCCTGAAGTCTGAATCTGTTCCAGACATTAGCATGAAGTTTTCCAAAGGCTATTCTGGCATTGATTTCTTCATCAATGGCAATGTTGCGGGACAGTGTGCTATCTTACACAATCACACACAATCGCGCGCGCGCGCGCGCACGCACACACACACACACACACACACACACACACACACACACACACACACACACACACACACACACACACACACACACACACACA